>LBNU01032582.1:13098-34571 GCA_014162995.1 Artemisia annua
AAACCTCAGTCCCTGTGGAACGACCTGGTCTTACCAAAACTCTTTACTATAAACGAGGGTTATACTTTTACCCGTGTGTTTTGAGTAATAAGGAAATCGGTAAAATTAGTTTAATAAATATAAAGCTTTCGAAACACATCAAAGTTTTTGGCGCCGCTGCCGGGGACTAGTAGTTGCTCTATTATTAATTGTTTAATCATTTTTAGTTACATTTAGATTACTTCTCTGTGTTACTTTGCAAAAATTATCCACTCTGTCCTAAATAACCGCCGGTTTTCAACTGAAACCGCCGCTTTTGCACCACGATCACGGCGATCTTTTTCACAAAAGCGCCGCTTTTCTGGAAAACTAAAATTCAAAAATTCAAACTTCAACCCAGAAACACGCTGCACTTATCACCTAAGCACGCCGTGTTTATTACCTCAGAAACTGAAATTTTATTCATCCGAATTGAATTTCAGTTGTTCAAACCCTCATAAATCTAATATTGGATGGTCACACGATCATCCAACTCAGAACTGATTAGTCCTTTACCCGAACCTGAAAAACAATCAATCAAAGACGTAGACGAAACAAAAGAGTACCAATATCAATAAAAGATTTAAGACCAGAAACTCCTAAAGAGGTAGTCCCATCTATTGACGATCTCTCTCTTTATCGATTCTTTATCAAATTCATCCACCTTCACGATCCTATGGACGAAGCTGACAATGAACCTATGTGGGCAAATGAACGAACAGTTGCTCCCACTCCTGGTCCCACAATAACTCTACCCAACACTGCTAATGAGTTTGCCATCAAAGGAAACCATCTCACCCTTGTTAAAGGAAATCAATTCGATGGTAGAACAAAAACTGATCCACACAAACACATTCACGAATTCCTTGGAATTTGTGAAATGTTCAGATAAGGAGAAACTGAGAATGAAGCCGTCCGGCTCATGATGTTTCCATTATCCCTAACCGGAGAGGCAAAAACCTGGTTAGATGAACTCGACGAAGGAACCATATCATCATGGGATGAACTTCGTACCGCTTTTATAAGTCGATTCTTTCCCCCAGCCTTATTTGACCGACTTCTCGGTGAAATTCGTGCCTTTTCTCAACAAGATCGAGAAACTCTGACCGAATCATGGTTACGAATGAAACAAATGCTCAGGAATTGTCATGGACATGGTCTAAGTAAAGGGAATATAATTAAAATCTTTTACCATGGACTTGACGAGAGTACTCAAGAAGCTTTAAATGTTGCTGCAGGAGGAATTTTCCTGTACAAAACACCAAATCAAGCCTATCAATTACTTGAAGACAAAGTCTTACTCAAACATGATTGGGCTAAAAACCAAAAAACCAAATCCGCTCTTTGCAAAACTGTTGCTTTCGCCGATGAAGGCAGTAGTGTTTCTGATACTGACAAAATTATGGCTCGAATGATGCCATGGCCATCAAAATGGATGCTCAGTATAAGGAAATGAAAGAGAAACGTGAATCTTGCAACAATTGTGGTGGAAAACATTCAACCGCAAATTGCAACGATGATGACACACCTATGTCTCGAGAAGAAGAAGCTAAATTCATGCAAACATTTAGACGATCTCGTTTCTACAATGATTATCGTAGTTGAGATAACGAAAAATGGCGTTCTAATGATAGATCCGATTATAATCGTGATCAACCTCGATCATATTCTGAAGAAAAACCTGATATCCAAAAACAACTAAGCGAATTCATTAAGTCACAACAATCAACGAACACATTCGTTAGAAACACTTTCAATGATCTCAAAGATAGACTTGAATCCACCACAAGAAACCACCAAGCCTCTATCCAAAACCTAGAAGAAAAATTCGACAGACTCGCTGAAAAGCAATCTAATAGACCACCAGGATCCCTTCCCAGTAACACTACACCTAACCCAAGAAATAATAACTCTAAACCCTATCAACCACCACCAGCTCGTCATGAGCATGTGAATGCCATAACAACTAGACATGGTACCTCATATGAACCACCCCCTAATCCTAGTCAAACACAACCTACTTTTGAAATTGATAGTGAGGAAGAGGATGAACCATCACCTCAGAAAAAGACCAAAGCAAAAGAAATTCCTAAAACACCTGTTTTGAAACCATACAAACCAAAAATACCATACCCACAACGTCTCAGAAAAGAGAAAATGGAAGCTCAATATGGGAAGTTCCTAGACATGATTCGAGCCGTTCGAATCAATGTTCCATTAATCGACGTTATTGCTGGAATGCTAAACTATGGTAAATTTCTTAAAGAACTTGTTAGTAACAAAAACAAAATAGAACAAATATCCGCAGCCTTTCTAAGCAATGAATCTTCAGCAATAATCCAAAACAAAGTTCCACCAAAATTAGGAGATCCCGGAAGTTTTCTAATTCCGTGTAATTTTGGTAAAACATTCTCTTGTAATGCTTTAGTTGATCTTGGCGCAAGTATCAATCTCATGCCATATTCTCTCTATGCTAAAATTTCACTAGAAACCCTCAAACCTACGAAAATGAGTGTTCGATTAGCCGATCGATCTTTTCAATACCCGGTTGGAATAGCGGAAAATATGCTAGTCGAAGTTGGCAAATTCACCTTTCCTGTTGACTTCGTTATTCTAGAAATGGAAGAAGACAGCAAAGTTCCTCTAATTCTAGGAAGACCATTCTTACACACAGCTGACGCAATAATAAAAGTTAAACAAAGAAAACTAAATTTAGGAATTGGAGATGAAAGATTATCTTTTTTGATTGATTCAGCCATGAAACATTCATACTTTAATGATGACACATGTTTTAGCATAGACGTCATTGACGAAATTCTCGAGGAGGATTTTGACAATTTGCTAAACGAAGGAGTAGATATTCTTCACTCACTTGAAGGAACAATTCTCGAAGAAAAACTCTATGCTGAGTTTGAAGAATTTATTGCCATGAGCGAAGAAATTAACACCGATGATGAAGAAGAAATCATTTTCGAACAAATAACTTTCAATTCAAAATACAAAACAAAGAAATCTATCGAAGAACCACCTACTGACCTTGAACTCAAACCACTTCCTAAACATCTTGAGTATGCTTTTCTCGAAGGAACATCTTTGCTCCCAGTTATCATATCTTCCGAACTCTCAGAAAAGAATAAAGCTGATCTACTTACAGTTCTTAAAAATCATAAACGAGCTTTCGCTTGGAAAACTTCAGACATCCCTGGAATCTGTCCTTCATTTTGCAAACATAAAATACAGATGTTGGATGATAAGAAACCAGTGGTTCAAAAACAAAGAAGATTAAATCCTAATATGCAAGAAGTAGTAAAAAAGGAAATAATAAAACTCTTAGATTCCGGAATTATTTATCCTATAGCCGATAGCTCTTGGGTAAGACCAATTCATTGTGTACCAAAGAAAGGTGGTATCACCGTAGTCACAAATGATAATGACGAGTTAGTACCCACCAGGACAATCACTGGTTGGAGAGTTTGTATTGACTATCGAAAACTCAATGAGGCTACAGCCAAAGATCATTTTTCCCTACCCTTTATGGATCAAATGTTGGAAAGACTAGCAGGAAACGAATACTTTTGTTTTCTCGATGGTTTTTCTGGATACTTTCAAATTCCTATCGATCCACTCGACCAAGAAAAAACAACATTTACATGTCCCTTTGGAACATATGCTTATAGGCGTATGCCTTTTGGTTTATGTAATGCACCTGCTACATTTCAAAGATGCATGATTGCAATATTTCATGATATGATCGAAGAATCTATGGAAGTTTTCATGGATGATTTTTCTGTCTTCGGAAATTCATTTAGAAGTTGTTTGGTAAACCTAAATAAAATGCTTAAAAGATATGAAGAAGCTAATTTAGTCCTTAATTGGGAAAAATGTCACTTCATGGTTAAAGAAGGAATAGTGCTCGGACATAAAGTATCTGGAGCAGGATTAGAAGTTGATAAAGCAAAAATCGAAGTAATAGCAAAATTACCACCGCCTACTAATATCAAAGGCATTAGAAGTTTTCTTGGGCATGCCGGTTTTTACCAAAGATTTATAAAAGATTTCTCTAAAATAACTAAACCTCTAACAAAATTACTTGAAAAAGATGTCCCATTCGAATTCGATGATGAATGCATAAAAGCGTTTGAAACATTAAAAGAAAAACTCATATGCACACCTATAATAGCAAGTCCAGATTGGAATCTTCCATTTGAGCTAATGTGTGATGCAAGTGAAAGTGTTGTTGGAGCAGTACTTGGCCAAAGAAAAGAAAAATATTTTCATCCAATCTATTTCGCTAGCAGAACGTTAAATGCAGCTCAACAAAACTATACAATAACAGAAAAATAACTAATGCTATTGTATTTGCATTTGATAAATTCAGATCATATCTTGTTCTATCTAAGACAACTGTTTTCACAGATCACTCAGCCTTAAAATATCTATTTAAAAAACTAGATGCCAAACCTCGTCTTATACGATGGGTTTTACTATTACAAGAATTTGACATTGAAAAAAGATAAGAAAGGTGCTGATAATGTTGCAGCAGCTCACCTATCTAGAATTGAAAAACAAGATGGTGATGAGGAAGAATTTGAAATAAATGACTACTTTCCAGAAGAAATTCTAATGAAAATAAATACTGACAAGGAACCTTGGTTTGCCGATTTTGCAAATTACTTGGTTGGAAAAATTCTACCTAAAAACATGACATACCAACAAAAGAAAAAATTATTTTCCGATCTTAAAAACTTTCTTTGGGAAGAGCCACATCTTTTTAAGATATGTCCTGACGGGATCATAAGAAGATGCGTGGCAGGACCTGAAACCCGATCAATTCTGGATGCACGTCATCATGGACCAACTGGAGGGCATTATGGACCATCCGTTATGGCTAGAAAAGTCCTAGAATCTGGTTTTTATTGGCCAACAATATTCAAAGAAGCTCAAACCTTAGTACAACTTTGCAATGCATGTCAAAAAAATTAGAAATATATCAAAACGTGATGAAATGCCTCTAAAATACATACAAGTATGTGAGATATTTGACATATGGGGTATAGATTTCATGGGACCTTTTCCAAAATCCCATAAGTTCGAATACATACTGGTAGCTATTGATTATGTAACAAAATGGGCAGAAGCCCAAGCTCTTCAAACTAATGATGCAAAGGTCGTTATAGAGTTTCTTAAAAAACTCTTTTGCCATTTTGGAATCCCAAAAGCTTTAATAAGCGATAGAGGAACACATTTTTGTAATCAAATGATGGAAAAAGCAATGAAGAAGTATGGTGTAAACCATCGTTTTTCGACATCATATCATCCTCAAACTAGTGGTCAAGTAGAAAACACAAACAGAGCCTTAAAAAGAATACTTGAAAAAACTGTAAAAGACAACCCTGCTATTTGGTCAAAAAAATTAGATGACGCTCTGTGGGCTTTCCGCACAGCATACAAAACACCTACGGGAACAACACCTTATAAATTAATATATGGAAAAGCTTGTCATTTACCACTAGAAATTGAACATCGTGCGTATTGGCACTAAAAAATTGTAATACCGACTTGATAGCTGCTGGAGAAAAACGTATGTTTCAAATACACGAGTTAGATGAATTCCGTTTACATGCTTATGAAAATTCTATACTATACAAAGAAAGAACTAAAATCTGGCATGATCGAAAACTTAAAATCCATAAAGAATTCAACAAAGGAGACAAAGTACTACTATTTCATTCAAAATATAAATTCAAACAACCGAAATTAAAATCACGTTGGCTTGGACCATACATGGTAAAACACCAATATCCATCCAGATATGTGGAATTATATGGCAAAGATGATAAAACTTTTATTGTAAATGGCCACAGACTTAAACTATATCATGAAGAAGAAAGTTACAATGATCGAAGGGCGGAACTAACTCCCTTCTTCCCTAAAACTTAAGACAATACGTACTTGTGAGTCTAGCTTAAGACTCCTTGAAAAACAAGCGCTTCTCGGGAGGCAACCCGTGTTTTCTATTTAAGTGTGGAGGCATTATAGCCTTAATATGGTTATNCAGGTTTTTATGAAAATATATGGATGCGTGCTGACAAGTCTACTATATTAACTTCCCCTGATAGCCCCGGGAAGTTTCGGTCTTTTTCTCGATTATCCTATTTTTATTTTTATTTTTCAGTCTTTCACATTGAGGAGAATGCTCAACTTAAGTGTGGAGGGAGGACAAATAGGATAAGTCGAGCGTATTCCACATTATTGCTTGCTTTATGAATTTTTCAAGAATTTTAGGTTCTATATTAGAATTTGATAAAAAAAAAAATGCAGGGCATATCAATACACATCTAGCACAAATTACAACCCCATTAAATTGTGAGAATATTCTTAGCCTTTATATGAAGTGCATAGCATTTTTGCACTTCCTGCTTTATGATATATGAGTGTGCCGGTAATTCATTTTAACTCCAGAACTTGTGCATGTATATCGTTTACTAAATCGCAGTGAGGTTAATTTATAGACGAATATAGATGACGAAAAGGCAAAATACCCACCAAAATCAACCTTATCCTTATCCCGAAACACAAATTACCGCTTATAATCAGCCGGAAATAAATAAAGTATATCGAAGCATTTTTGCTATTATCCTTCTATTTGCTAGCCGCTAGTGGTATAAAAGAAAATAGAAAGAAAAAAAATAATAATAATAAAGTGATGATGGCTAGCGATAGTATGGATTAGTGATTCAATATGGCTGTTATATCTCTCAAACACAAACACCCAAGTTATCCTTTATCCCTGAAACAAAATAAGCCTTATTTTGCTTTCTTTTTGATATATTTGTCTGGTGCTCACCCCGCAACGGTTATATTTACGTATCTTGTACAAGCCTATGGTAGTTTTCTTGATTTATGTCTGTGCAAATTGAGTGTTCCCATATAATCACCTTATTGAGCGAAATCGTGTGAATTTAAATAAATCCTATGTGAGGTGATCTAGTGTGTATTGATGCCATATATGGAATATCTTTGTCTCTAACAAATAATCTTCCTTCATGAATTTATCTTTCAAAAAGCCTGAATCTGTTTTGTCGCTTACATTGCTTGATGGGCAAGCAATAGCTAAGTGTGGAGGGATTTGATGACGCTCGAATTATACATATTTTATATAGCGTTATTTGTTAGTTTCTATATGATTTATAAGGACTTTCGATACTTAATTGCATAAAAATATGTTGCAGGTCCTCTAGACAAAGATCTTCTCTAGCCAAGGCAAAATGTGCAAATTCAAGATAAACCTATGATAAAGCCTATTCCAGGTCAAAAGCACGCCGAGCTTTTATCTTAAGAGCGCCGATTACGGGGGCGAGTATAAATCCATATAATCTAAGTTAAGTCAAGCAAAGCACGCCGACCTTCAGCCTCTATTAATGACCCTTTGGCCCCAAGAAAACTCTGGAAAGTCGCCGTTGTTTATCACCAAGTGCGCCGATATTCTATGAGAAGCACGCCGATCTTTTGTTCATCAGCGGCGTACTTCAGTGCCTGACCAGTCAACCTCTGCNAAGTCAAGCAAAGCACGCCGATTTTATATCTCAAGCACGCCGACCTTCAGCCTCTATTAATGACCCTTTGGCCCCAAGAAAACTCTGGAAAGTCGCCGTTGTTTATCACCAAGTGCGCCGATATTCTATGAGAAGCACGCCGATCTTTTGTTCATCAGCGGCGTACTTCAGTGCCTGACCAGTCAACCTCTGCCTATAAATAGAGCCTCATTTCGCCTCATTTTAGACACCAACACTCCTCCCAACAACCAATAAAGCTCTGAAAACATCCATCTCGTGTTCCAATCATTGGGGTGATAGAAATTAAGTCAAAGTTCTAAAAGCGTTGTAATACTGTCTCGATATTAATTGTGGTGATCGCTAGTGACGGTAGCTTCTTCATTACATTAATTCAGAAAGTATGTTGATCATTTCGTACACTATTACCACTGTAAGCATGATTACTAAAGCCATGTTAGGCTAAACTCATTATGGTTGCTTGGATATGTTAATATAATAAAGTGTTTGGTTATGGTTATGATCTCTTGTTGATTTCTTGTTTATGTTGCAACCTTGCTGTATTCTAAACTTATAACCATTGTTTATCTCTTTGATTATAATTACTACTTGAAAAGGGTCGAAAGATTTGGCTAGTATTTTATGATTTTCAACATATGTCTATGTATGTTAATCAATTGAAGGAGAAATCGCTTTTGTATTGAAATAACCAATAAGAGTTTGAAATATCGCAACTAGTACTTAGACTTGTTAATCACTCGTTTAAATACTAGCAGACATAAGTCTTGAATCACAAACATAAACTGATGAAACATTATTTTGACGAAAACAACTTATCATTTGTTAAGAGCAATTGAGATCATTATCATATGCCATCATTGAGTTATATGAACTATCCAAGTAATCATATCTGCCTTATATTTGAATTTCACAACAACTGCATAAGTCTTCTAAATCATCTTGATTAGTTAATTGATACATAAGAGCAAACCTCAGTCCCTGTGGAACGACCTTGTCTTACCAAAACTATTTACTATAAACGAGGGTTATACTTTTACCCGTGTGTTTTGAGTAATAAGGAAATCAGTAAAATTAGTTTAATAAATATAAAACTTTCGAAACACATCACCACCTTTTTCAAACCCAAACCCCTATTTCAACTCATGCCCTAAGCATCTATATAAAAATATTATAACAAAGTATACATCAACCATTTTTTTTTACCAAATTGCATCTATAGTTAAGTTAGTAACTAAACCCAATAAAGAAAGCAACATAAAAATCAAATCTTTATCAATAAAGATACACAAACTCACTTCAACAAATCAAATAATAACCACCAATTTTTATAAAAAAATCACAAACCAACCAACCTGAAAGTGATGATCAAAAGCAAGCGCTCTAAAAGCATCTTCAAATAAATCACATCATAAACATAAAGAACGAAACTCAGGCACCTGGAAAATTTAATCATAATGCTTGAATTGAAATTATATGAGAATAAAAAATTAACTAAAACCCTGAGAATATGAAATTAATAATAAACCTTAGCGACATGTTTGCTGGCACGATAACGAATCATGTGACGGCAACCACCCATAATCCCAATCCATAGCTGCAAACAGCATCAGCAAGGTAAAACCTCCAAATAATGACTAAAACCTAATTTCAAATTTTAGAGCTCAAAACCCTTAGCTGCAAACAGCATCAGCAAGGTAACCTGCAAAAAAATATCAGAAAAAACAAAATTAACAAAACCCCCAAATAAAAAACAAAAAAGCAAAAAAAACAAAAAAACAAAAAAAGGAAAAGAAAAACGTGCATATCAAGAGATCCGAGAATGGTATGCGGCAAGATTATTTGGTGTGTGTATTTATGGGAGAAAGAGCAGAGACCAGATTCGATTTAACCAAATTTTCAAAAAAAAAACCCCAAATTCAATATGTCGACCTAAAATAATTAAAAAATTAACTAACCAAATTTTCAAAAACAAAAAAACCCCAATTCAATACCGTAAAGACAACGATAAAGGAAGAAAAGATCAACGTGGCTTATTAAGAGCTCATTTTGTCTTGTTTACTTTTCATAAGCTCAATTTTTCTTTTACTTTTCATAAGGCCATTTTTTTCCTATTATTTATCACACGACAACCTTGATTTCAGGTTTAAGTCAAATGAGATTGTGGACGTATGGTCCGGACTGGGCCAGGAATGGGCCAGGCCCGGCAGACAGTGGCCCACTCTACGCCTAAACCCTAATCCATGCCTTATAAATATAGGGCTGGGATTCCATTCACAACAGAATACAACAGGTTACCCTAAACCTAACTATTATATGCTATATCGTATCGACACTAACTTGACCGTCGGAGGTGGATCCCGGGGCTACGGCCTCGGGTCCACTCCTAACGGGTTCTCTTTGTTGACAGGTCTACCTAGGGCTCGAGAAGAAGACTAACGGCCCAAGGAGAGTCGTTGAATCCAGCCCGCGCCAGATTATGTATCAACAAGTTGGCGCTATCCGTGGGACACGACTACGACAAGTTTCGTGTTCTCACATCACCGGAAAGCAACCATTTAGTTCAAAAGCCGATTGGGCAGCCATGCATGCATGGCGTTTCGAAGATTTGAGGAGGATCTCGACATCACATTCGATCATCCTTAATCTCGTTTGGTTAATTCTAAACCTTTTCCCTTTTTCGTAAATATGATATTCGTTATATACAGTGAATATAATATGTAACTAATAACTATAGCTGCACTAATAGTGTTATAATATATTCGCTATGGATTCGGTATATATATTCGTTATATATTATTATTAGCTGCACTAATAATATTAGTGTTATTATACGCAGACTATAAGATAAGTCGGTATATAATATGTGGTTCGACAAATAAATCGAATCTAATAATAATGAATAATAAACAAAACTAATTATAAAATTGTTTATTTGTCATTGTATATTCGTATTAAAATTTGACCCAAGTGATCAAACCTCGCACAATAAGTGTAACTAATTATCTTTTAAATATTGATAAGATTTTATGTAAATCTTTTAAACTTGGTAAACACGATTTTACCTATAGCCGCACTAAGTCCGCACGATCGGACCTACTTTATCTTTTAGCCGCGAACAACGCAGTCACGATAAATCTACCCGTGTTAGGCCATGCGTTCGGACATCTTCGCAGATCGACGCCATGAGCGCACTGTCACGTACAGGCACCACGATGCTAGTCAATCGCCATGAGCGCACGAGACAAAAGCCGTGGTCATCTGCGATCATCCACAAACGTTAGAGTCTACGCGGTCACGATAAATCCATCTGCGTTTGTACGTGCAACTGAAACTATTAGTCGCGGTCACGGTGCGTCCATCCGCGCCATTGTTTTTAAAAAAAAAAAAAAAAAAAAAAAAAAAAGATCAATCAATCGCCATGAGCGTACTGCGTTCGCAGATTAGCTACGTGCTACTTCTCTTATATAGTTTGTAAAACCTCACGATAGGTGTAATTCGCACTACTACTTCTCTTATGTGTTAATTTCACATGCTATGTGCTATATATTGCTTCACGCTAATCTTTTACTTCATTAGGTTTTATATGTTGCGATTCGCGGCATATACTTTTAATATTTGCATTAAGTGTTTTTCAGGATTTGAATAACTAAGTTTAATGCTCCTACAAGAGTAGCACCATCAAACTTGGGGGGCTACCAGGGTATATAATACCACTGTTTCCGTACGCGTCACGCAGGTATATTTGGAAGCAGATCGTACGTAAGAGGTATTGCAAGCCCGGTACAAAGACGGATTTAAATATTCGCACCATCTTGCCGCAGGGGAGACGTCCTCTGTCGGTTGTAAAGACGGATGTAATGTTCGCGCACAGCGCGCACCTCTGTCGCGCACAGCGCGCATCTCTGTCGCGCACAGCGCGCATCCTTGTCGCGCACAGCGCGCACTTCTGCCACAGAAGCACGTCTTCTGTCGCACCATGCTGCATCGCTACTGGTACAAAAGGTACGCCCTTACCCAGGATGCAGCATACGAGATCCACCTTCACCATTGTGAGACAATCACAATCGCAATCCCAGTGCGCACTGTCGTATTTGGGCTGCGCAGTATAGTCCGTCCCATGTGCACACCTAAGATGCGCACACATGGGCCATGCCGTCATGATTGATTGCGCCTACGCGGCCATGAACAAAACTTAAGTCTAGCATAACATAGCCATGCACTATGTCACACTAGACTTGGGGGGCTTGTGGACGTATGGTCCGGACTGGGCCAGGAATGGGCCAGGCCCGGCAGACAGCGGCCCACTCTACGCCTAAACCCTAATCCATGCCTTATAAATATAGGGCTGGGATTCCATTCACAACAGAATACAACAGGTTACCCTAAACCTAACTATTATATGCTATATCGCATCGACACTAACTTGACCGTCGGAGGTGGATCCCGGGGCTACGGCCTCGGGTCCACTCCTAACGGGTTCTCTTTGTTGACAGGTCTACCTAGGGCTCGAGAAGACGACTAACGACCCAAGGAGAGTCGTTGAATCCAGCCCGCGCCAGATTATGTATCAACAGAGATATCACAGAAAATAGGACTATAAGGTAACAAAATAAGCTAATCTAACCACACCTTAAATCAATCAAAACACCCTAATCTTGGTAATTTGTTCCACCAATTCTTTTTTTTAATCAAAACAAATTGATGAGTGTGGTTTACTCGGATCACAAAACCAAAATCCTATCATTACCCAATTAAACTAAACACAAATTAACCACAAATCAGTAAAAAGATAAAGAATTGCATACCTTCCATAACAAAATCCATGGCAGCGACAGTTCATCCTTTTTTGTAATTCATGCATCCGACTAAAAACAGTTGGAACCTGCAACCAAATATAAAACCACGAATAAAAAATACAAACTTTTTATAAAAAAAAAATTAAGAGGAATAAAAAAAATGGATAACCATAGATTAGTTTGTGTGTGTGCTTTTGAAGAATCCAGAAGGACCTTCATCACCTAACCTTAGATGATATAAAAGGAGTATGTTTGTAACATCTGGCGCAAAGAGAACCACAAAAGGATTAAAAAAATAGCGTTACTGTAGCCCCCCTCACAGGCAACTGTAGAAACCATTTTGGTCGGTTCGGACGGCGACGGGTTTATCAGGCGGAGTTGTACCGTTCGGATCTCAAAGAAAGGAAGAGGTCGTGAGTTATGATGAAAAGTCTGGGTCGGGGCAAGAATAAGGAAATGGTATAATGGACTTAGGGCGGGCCGGGTTAAAAAACAAAGGTTGGCAAAAAAGGGTAGGAACAAAGCCCACTCAATGTATAAGTGTTATAATAATTAGCTGTATGATTGATTAGTTGGAAGATTTATGATTGTTAGCATAATTGGTGGGGTTTACCCAAAATAGAACTTGTAATAATCTTGTAATAATCCTATCTATACTACATATAAAAAGTGTATGGTCAAACCTTGAAAAGTGAAATGTTTAAAGTCAAAGGTAAGAGAAATGCATATTATAATTAATACTCTTATTAAAACATCTCATTACTTAAAAGTACAATAATTTATTCACGTGACCAATTAAAACACCACTTACTAAAAAGTACAATAAAATTTTCATAATATACAATTTAAACAAGCTACGACATAATTTAAAATATAAAATAATTAAACATACCAATTAATGTTATTTTTAAAACACCCTAAAATAAAAAGTATATATTATTATACACATTATACAAATTAATAAAACACACAAAGCTTCATACAAGCTAACAAGTTGATGGTACATATAGTTTTGAAAATCGTACCGGACCAACGAGCTCAACCGGGAACCAATGTCGCCACCGGTTCGGCTAACCAATAAAAGCCATCCGAAAACAAACCAGAGAGGACCCATTGAAACGATAGAAACTGGTGAATCAGGTCTCATCGAGATCTATTTCTCCTGTTAATCGTCACAGGTTACCCCCCGTCGAAACGCGCGGGTACCCTATATACTATATCTATACTACATATAAAGGGTGTATGGTCAAAGTGGAATGTTAAAAGTTTAAAATGGTCTTAGGTGAGAGAAATATATAGTATAATTAATACTCTTATTAAAACACCTCATTATTTAAAAGCATAATAATTTATTCACATTGTACAACCAATTAAAAACATATCTACCAAATTAAATACAACCAATTAAAACACCACATACTAAAAAATACAGTAAAATTTTCATAATGTACAATTTAAGCAAGCTACAACATAATCCATATAAAATAATTAAACACACTAATTAATGTTATTTTTAAAACATCTTAATATGAAAAGTACATGTTATTATACACATTATATAAATTAATAAAACACACAAAGCTTCATACAACTTAACAAGTTGATGGTACATAGAGTTTTAAAAACCGGACGGGACCAACGGGTTCAACCGGGAACCAGTGTCGCTATCGGTTCGGCTAACCAACAAAAGCCATCTGAAAACAAACAAGAGAGGACCCGTTATTATACACATTATACAAATTAATAAAACACACAAAGCTTCATACAACCAACAAGTTGATGGTATATATATTTTTGAAAACTGAACGGAGCCAACAGGTTCAACCAGGAACCGGTGTCAGCACCAGTTCGGCTAACCAATAAAAGCCATCCGAAAATGAACCAGAGAGGACCCATTGAAACCTATACAAATTGGTGAATCAGACCTCATCGATATCTATTTCTCCGGTGAATCGTAACATGGTACCCGAAGGAAAAACTGAAAGGTAAAAAGTTGAAACTAAAAAAGGAAATGTTGAAAACATATATTTCAAAAGGAAACTATTAATATAAATTGAAAACTGGGTTGACCCGGGACGCTTCAAACCCGGCGGGTTGACCCATTTTTGACCCAAACCGGCAAGTTGACCCTGTTTAAATCGACCCATTTTTTGACCGGAATGGTTCAACCGGTTGAACCACCCGGGTCGAACCGGGTTTCAAAACATTATGTTTAATCCCCAAATCTTCAAACTTTTATTATTTTTCGTTTATAACCTATAAACTTTTTTTTAATCAAATAAACAATTGTCGCTATAAAATTCTCGTTTGCTATGCACGGGGTACTCGTCTATATAGTAGATATCAGTTGTATGGAATGACACACCCATAAAACAAATCAATCATTCTTCCCAAAAAAAAAAAAAAAAAAAAAAAAAAAAAAAAAAAAAAACCACCTTTAATCGAACTCGTAACAAAACCATTCCAACGTCGACTTGTAGGTCGACTGGTACCAGACTCGGCTAAGCGGACTGTACCAACAATCGACTGTAACAAACCGTCACAAAACGTATTATCTAGTTAACCTAATCAGTGTTTTAATATCTCCTAAGTTAGTTTTTAAAGTTCTATCTAACGAAAGGGGGTTCAGCCTGAGAGAACGGGCACAGTTTGGTTTTATAAACGTAAATAAACTTAATGAGCACGAATGCGAGGCGAATAGCACACAACCACAGAGATAATAGAAGCAGAAGAAGGGCCTTTCGATTAGGTTAAAGTAGCTTGTCACTTGTTTATTTGCTAGTTTTATTATAAACTAGGTATCGAAATCTAAATCTGTTCTCGTTGGATCATAAAAACTATCATGCGAGTAAACTCTAATGATCACTTATGGTCTTCCACTTTCTAGACAACTAAGATAAGTAGGCGAGGAACAGGTATGGCAGACCCACAGGCTCAGCTAGACACAGAGGTTAGCAATGCACGGTATACAAGTCACCATAAAGACATCAATCATATAAACTTTAATTGAGTGGGAAACAATTTAAGGGAGCTGTATGTTGGCCACAGCCCATCAATTCCTGATGAATTAAAGCATACTAAATACAATTAAAACAAAACTACTTAATGAATTAAATACATGCAGGACCTTCTTACAGCTCTAATATCTTCGTTTGGGGTGTGTCTTGTGATGCTTCTTCGACTGAGTTCGTCTCCTTAGGGTTTTGTTGCACACAAAATTCGTGTATGTCTTGGGGTATTTATAGTTTCTGTCTGAGGGCATGATGCGGCGCATCGAGTAAGCAGATGCGACACATTGACTTAACTTCGCGTGGGGTCCAAGATTAATATATTCTGGAATATTCGTACAGCGTCTTCAAATGCGGCGTATCTTGATCTTTATGCGGCGCATGTCCTTCAGTGTCTTGGTTTGTATCTGGTGAAGTCTGGATAGTGATACGCCGTATGTCAGAAGTATAATGCGGCATATCTGGAGTAGAACAAGCTTGATCTTCTTCGTTGACCAAAGTTTCATATGCGGCGCATGATAGAATTACATGCGGCACATTCTTCAAAGTCAGGCAATGGTCTTCGAATTCATCTAAGTATGATATTGCGGCGTATCTGTTGAGAGAGATACGGCGCATCTTCTGGATTTCAGTAGATTTTTGACATCTTGCTAGTTTTGCTCAATAATTCGTCCAAAACCGCCAAGTTTCACCAATTGCTTGTTTTTACCTGAGAATTACTAAAGTAAGAAATTAAGTATCAATTCTCATAAATAATACTCCCTCCGTCCCAAAATTATTGTCCAGGTTGAATTTTCAAAGTCAAGCTGGTTCAACTTTAACCATAAATATATATTTTTGTTATTATATAATACTTGATGAAAAATTATACCATTGAAAAGTACACTTAAAACCCAATTAATTTGTATAGTTTGCATCAAATATTATATAACACCCATAAAAATATTTAAGGTCAAAGTTGAAGAATAAAGACTAAAAAAGTCAATAGTGGACAATAAATTTGGGACGGAGGGAGTATAATAAAACAAGTCAAATAAATAGGATAAATGATAACAATAATATGTACTTATTTGATGTCATCAAATATCCCTCCACTTGAACTTTACTTGTCCCCAAGTAAACTCTAGGTTAATAATTATGAAAATGTATCCTAAAAAATAATAGGATTTATTTGTATCATTAAGCACGTATTCGTTTTATCATAATCACACAAGCAAACACTTAATGAAGTAGAAACAAAATAATTTTTCAATATCAAAACAATTCTAAATCGTTTAGTTGCTCAGTCGTGACGAATATTCTATCATAAGCTTGGCAAGCATACGCATCTCCCCCACTAAAGCCAAGGAGTAACAAGTCTAAAGTGGTAAAAAGGGTTTTGAGGCTTAAGGGTTGAACCTAGATTCGTTCAAACATCTCCTGCATAAACTTAGTAGATATCTAGCGCGAGTCCTCGACGCTTCAACTAACGGATGGTCACTAGTGCACTTCTTGGATCGCTGGCACGTTATTTGCATAACGGATGGTCACCAAGTCACACACTAGATCACTAGCACGTTAGTCAATTAATCTAATACTCGGATGGTCACTACCTTATTTATACATTTAATATTCTTACTTGGCCATCACCATATCTGGATGCTCAAAAGCTAACAACAAATACAATGATACGGTTGGGTAGGGATAACATTTAGGATATAAATTGGTGTAAAATAAAAAATAAACAAGCAGATAGACTAAAGTCCTAAGTGTGGTTAATCACTTTCCCAACCATCTCATGAATAAGACTCATATCATTGAATAACTCACGCTTTTGACTCATGTAACTCAAGCTTTAGTTAGACACGAATTAAACTCAATAATATCTTAATCAAAGAATAAACTTTAGTTGGCGTTCCCATAACGGCCAACTCCCATTCAATCCATAAATATAGTACAACAACAAATAGTGGAGATATCTTCCACTTAATACAAAACTTTACATTACTTGGTTAAAACAAACTTTCAACTTTTTCTTCTTTCTTTTTCTTTTCTATTTTTTTGATTTTTTTTATTTTTTGTAATACTAAGATGTGTAAATTTTCACAACTTTACTATCACGATTTTTTCAGATAATATTTCTTTGCTTTTCAAAACTTCAGATATAAAAGTAATAGTGAAAGTAGTAAACACACGAAAATAAAACTATACAATATGTACTTTCACTCCAATTGCATTGTGCAATTTCCCGACCTAACCAAAGATAATGAATTACGCACGCGAACACAGGTAATGTAAGGAAACACACTTTGCCTAAAGTAACTAACCACGGACTTTAATCTGCAGGGTAGGCTAAGGTGTAAGGGTGTAACGAAACATTTTAACACAGGTGTAAGAAACGAAAGAAATGGCTCTGAGGGTTTTTCTAGGGGTATCTTACTCTAAAAATGAGAGTAACAAAAGGGTTTATACGGGGGTTAACTAACCAGTGTAGTTAGTTAATATCACATAACATGTATAGGCTTTTTAGGTGTAATCCTAGAAATTTACCAAGTTAGACAAGTCATTCCAATTATATCAATAATACTCATTATGGTGGTCTCGAATAGTATACAAGCCAAGTTCTAAAGTTTATAAGTCACCGGCACACTAAAGTTTTTAATTTTTGGAAAAATAAGGTTATGTGTGCGGCTATGTAATTTAGACTTAAACAAAAACATGCTAAAAATTTTAAATTTTGATATATTAAGCACATTTTAAGCATATTTTGAAAAGTTTGGGACAAGTAAGCGTTCTAATTCTCCATCTCCCCACTTAAGGTAAACAGCGTCCTCGTTGTTTGTATTAAAAGTTAAAAACTGGAAAATAAAAGAATTAGAACGGAAAAACTCCCTTGAGATTTGCTCGGTTTGATCCTACATTATGCGTTTATGAGCAATCTTTTATTTCTGTGGATGAAAGGCGTTCAATCCTCCCTAAATGATGTCTCCACAAAAAGTACAGGAATCTATTATACCACCAAAACTTTAACATACCTGAGTGAAGAATGTTACAACTTGTGTAATTCATTAGTAGTTAGTAAAAATAAAACCTAAAAATTAAAATTGTAAATCATCAGTGTGGAAAACTAGAAGGGGGGTTGAATAGTTTTACGTCTTTTTAATTTTATAAAACTTGGTTTCAAAATATTGATTCGAGTTTATTCAATTGTTTGTTTGAAAAGCCTTTGATTAGAGTTAAGTATAAAAACAACTATATGATCTATTATATGTGTGTCCTTTTAGGTTTGTTATAAAAACTTTGTTTTTTGAAAACTTAGTTTAGTTTTTTTTTAAAACCTTGTTTACTTTTAAAACTTTGATTCGATCTTATGTGAACTCAAATCTTGAACAATATGAACAACTATATCTAAGTATGAATAATAAAGATGTAAGCTAAGTATGTAAAATCAACACATGCATAATATAAACTATTATAGCTATATACGAGATGTAACTAAGTAAGCTAAGTAATAAGTTAGAGATGGAAAGATCTAACCGCGAGACAAAGGATTTATAGTGGTTCGGCTACAAGGACACCTTCCTTGCCCTACTCCACTCCCCGAGTCACCTACTCGAGAGTTTTCTTCACTATGTCAACAAGCTCCCTTATGGCGGAGAAAACCTTACACAACTTTCGCTTACACCAATTTAACGACACAAAGCTAAATGTCGAGTTCTAATCCTAGCTAGAACTAATCTCACACCACTTATCACTACACTACTTCTTCACTACACTACTTCTTCACAACTTAGCTCTAGACATTCACAACTCTACTTCTTCTTCACAACACTACTACTTCTTCACAACACCACTACTTCTTCACAACTTCTCTTCACTACTAACACACCTAAATCTACTCTTTACAAATAATTTACACAACTACAAAACTATATTTACAAATCTACAATACATCTTAACTAGATGTTGAAGGAGTATTCTTCTCTTGCACTTTGAATGATGAGGGATTGAATCACTTGAAACAAAGACTTATAATCTTATGATCAAAGGATTTAGAATATGTTTAGAAAGGATTGGGACTGAAAATATTAGTGCAAAAGGTGAGGAAAAATACCATGATTGAGCCTGTATTTATAGGCAAAAGTTTCTGACAACAGGAGCGTGCCGGCCCCCTTAATTGGTGGTCGGCCCCCTTAAAATTAAGGGAGCCGCCCCTTATAATTAAGGGGGCCGCCCTCCTGTAACGGCCTGAAACTTTGTCTTTTTCTAGGGAAAGTTTATTTGGTGAAAAACTAACTGATTTTAGTTAAAAATTTGAATTCATATATTTATTATGAATTAAACATTTTCCTTTATTACCAAAAATATTTTTCAAAGATATATAAGATGTTTATATAATTTTATAAACTTTGTAATGTTTAAATAAAAATCCCTTTGATCATAAAATGTATTAGACATTTGTTTATTCGTACCTTAAGTGATATTATTGGATAATATGATATTTGTAACTAAATACTTGTTTACGTAGTAATCTTGTGTTTAATGTTTTTACATTTTGTGATCGTCAAAACATAGAGATATCGAAAAATATAAATAATGTTTTTATGCATTATTTATATCAACAATCTCCCCCTTTTTGATGATTACAAAATCTAAACTCATTAAAACAAAAAATTAATATATATACAAGTATTTAGTGAGTTTATATCATTTCTCCCCCTTTTTGTAGCATCAAAAAGGTTATCCCGATGAGCGTTGGGCTCCCCCTTGACATATACTCCCCCTCGTTTTAAGGTCATGAGAGAAATCGAGATATGAAATGCTTGCAAAAATATTTAGAATACAAGTAATATATATGATGCATGAAATATAGTACAAGAGAACTAAAAGAAGCATGAAAATAAAACACAAGGGACATTCATTAATAAAGTTTATTCAAATAGATTATGTTGAAAACATAATCATTGATACATAAGCATATACATATATGCTTTTCTAGCACACTACACTAGATAATACTAAGTTGCCAACTCGAGATCTCTTGGACTTGCTTGGGACACAAAAGGTTTTTGGTGATTTTTATTTTGGAAATCCATGGGAAGCATGGTGGTTGCATTCAATGGTTTGATGGTGTAGGATATGGAGTGTTTGGTAGTGGTGAGTTTGGAATGGAGGTGTTTGTTTGAGGGTTGGAGTGTTGTGTGAGTGGAGATGTTGGAGTCGTCCTAGTGAGTAGATACTCAATCCAAGTGAGATGTTCATTAAGAGCAAGGTTTTGTTTTTGGAGGTAGGTGCAACAAATGCAATTGTTGACATGGTTCTCAAGATGGATCAAATTGTTTGATGAGGATGAGTTGGTGGAGGAAGGTTGTTGATCCAAATTGCGTTGAGTAAGGTGCAACGCAAGAAGAGCATTAAGCTCATGAGCTTCTTTCAACTCTTCAACGAACTTTTTATGTTCGGATGAGGGTGATGATGGTGGAGTTGGATTGTAATTAGGGATTGAGGTTTGAAATTGAGCATCTTCCTCAAAAGGATCATTTTGTAGAAGTGAGTTAGGTGAATGTGGGATTTTATTGGTGAGTGTGATTGTGAGGTTGTCTTGTTGATGTAGAAGAGTGGTTTCATTTGGGTAAGTTTGAGGTTTATGTGTTGGTTGGTTAGAGACAACATCATTAATTGAGGTGGATTTTTGACAAGTATCAAGTTTTCTTCTCCAAATGTGTTTGACGGAGATTTTTGTAACTCTTGAAAACTTGGGTCTTTGGTTGTTGGGAGATGACATATTTGGATGGATGAGCAATGATTTGTGATGAAGAGGGGCATTTATAGTGTGATGTTTATGTGTTTACAGAAGGATAGTATGTGTTGGATTAGCTAGACAAGATGTGTTGGTGTATTTAGGGAAGTGGTGGTGATACCTTTGGTGGTGGAAACATTTGTGAGTTTAGGTAGTCATTGATGGATGAGGATGAAGGTATGGAAGAAGAGGATGTTCCACGAGTAGAGGGTGTTTTGGATGGTGCATTTGGTGCATTAGGAGATGAGCATTGAAGTTGAGGTGATGTGGTTGTGTTGTCATCTTTGGTTAAGTCAAT
>LBNU01032583.1:15996-28879 GCA_014162995.1 Artemisia annua
TCCTATACGGTAACAAGCTTAAACGTCTTAGGAAACGTGAATCGTATATGCGTTAATCGATTTTAAGGTAGTATTTCATGCGTAGGTTGCTATCGGTGAGCTAATGATAGGATACTTGACGTATCGTCATATAGTGAGGTAGGAGCTTATAGAGTTAGGGAATTGAACGCACTCCCTACAACTTGTTAGGAATACACCCGTCATCCACGCAAACTCAACATACTAATTACATGGTAAAAGATAGTTAGGGAGTAATGAAATCTAAGTAAACACTACTTTCCCCACCATTGTTTTCTCAAAACTTTAATTTAAATCGCATAAGTAGATAACTTGGGTTAGTTGACTAGCAACTAATTCCGCCCACTCCTTCAAAACCGAGATTTTACTGCTTTCATAAAAATATAAAAATACAAAAATAATCATCCTCCACCCTTAGACCTTAATTAGAGTGGTCTTTAACCTAACAAACACTATTCCCTGTGAGAGAACGATCAATCCCCCGGTACTTGCCACTACACTATACTACATCGGTCAGGTACACTGCCTGGTGGGGATTGTAAGCCTCTTGAGATCCCTTAAGAGGTAAAATAAAGTGCGTAAACAATCCCACGCGCATCAGTCACACTTTCCTGAATCTCCTGTTTTTGCTTAACAGTTTGATAAACTTGATTTTCTAAAGATTTTATTTCCATTCTTAAAGCTTCTTCCATTAAGTTTCTTTCTGTGACGTAAGCACACATTTGCCAATCCATTTTCTGCTCTCGTTCGGTTAACTCAAATTTTGCACGTTGTTGATACATATCACCTGATCTTTAAGGATCTTAATCCTAGTGGTCAATGTATCATCAGGAATAAAAACAGTGCATTCATCAAATTCACTTATGTCATTATCAACAGAGGAGTCATCCCTTGGTAAAACAGACTCGGCATTTTGGTTCACATATTGTTCATATGGGATAACATTGCTATTACCCATATCAGCAGAATTTGAATCAACAATGTCGGCGTGTTTTACTTCGTTATGAGTCCTTTGTTCGTGCATCGCATTATCAACATATGAATTGAAAGAGGCTCTACTAGGTTCACCAGATTCTTTGTTGTTATCCACATGTTGTTGTTTTGAGGAAACATTGTTGTTTTTCAAATCAACATCATCTGGTGTGACAACACTAGTCTGATGTGCTTCATTGAGTATCTTTGGATCAGCACATGCAATGTTTCATATATGTCATACAATTTGAGTACCTCAGAGATGACAGATGATTTGGGAGATACCGATTGATGTGGCGATGTGACTGCAGAAGAAAGCTTGGCCATGAAGATGGTCTGTGCAGTAGGCTCATTATCAACATCAGAATCAAAGGCATCACAATCTTCAGCCTTGAAGATATTTGGGTCGTTGAGAGCAAGATCCTGAACCGGTTGATCATCCACATCAGCATCAAATGAATTCCCTTCATCACCCGCAAGAAATAGCAGTTGTTTGTCATCCAGTAGAACCCCATTCTCTTGAGCTTGCATAAGTAGCATCTTATCTTTGAAGTAGTCCAAGTTCTGAGGACGTTTTGGTTGAGTGCAGTTCCTTGCAATATGACCTATCCCACCACAGTTCTAGCACTTGATTTGTCTTCCTTGTCCTTGATTGACATTACTCATCCTATTCTGTGCATTTCCCTGGACATTTTGTCTTCCTTGAACCACAACACGCCCATCTTCCACAACAGCAAGATTACGTGGGTTAGATGAAGTCCTTAGTTCGTTGTTGGTTTGAGGAAGAGTACTCCTGAAGTGTTGAACCAGCAGTGAGACTTGGTTGAAGAGATCATCAATCCTTTTGTCAATGTGAGAGTTCTCAGAGTCTTGTGAATTAGCCTTGACACTTGACGAATGTATGGATGTTTGACCAAGGGAAGATTGATTCTGTGTTGTTTGAGTACTAGGATGATTGATTGAATCAATTGAGGATTGGCTTAGTCCCTGAACACTGGAGATTAGAGCAAGAGGATCATTTGAGGGATGGAACTTTTATCTCAGTTGACGATCATACATGGAATGTTTCTTATGTTGTTGCAAGTAAGCATAGAGTTGTTCATAGTTGGTGTTTCTGAGCCCTTTGTTTAACTTCACAACTGTGACAAACCGATCCTATTCTGGTGACATATTGTTGACAAACTTTGAGTTGAGTTGGATGTTGGGCATTGTCATTCTGATCATTCTCATGTCATTCACAAGCTTGTGAAATCTGACATAGTAGTCATTAATGCTTTCACCGGGATTCATTTTGAAGTGCTCGAATTCATCATACAATTGTGATTCACAATCTTCTCTGGTAAGTTCAGAGCCAGCAAGCAGCATTTTGACATTATCCCAAACAGCTTTGGCCTCAGTGTTGAAGTTAATCAGTTTGTAAATGTCCTTGGGTAACCCTTGTATCACAATGTTGGAAGCTCGAATATCAGCATCATAGCGTTTCTTTTCTGTTTCGTTAAGATCATTGTAATTACGAGGTCTGTCAATTCCAAAGGTGACTGATCCATCTTCACTTGTGGAGATAATATCCCTGGTAGTACCCATTTGAAACGGCCCTTCATCAATCGATCTCAGAATATTCTCCCCATTTTCTTTGCCCTGACAATACAGACGAATTCTTTGTGACCATGACTCATAGTCAGTTCTGTCTAGCATAGGAGGTCGAGTGTCGGACCCAGCAGCTTGGATATCATCAATAGATGTCACAGTAGTCATGATGACGAGGTCTTAAACGGGATTTTACAACACACGTGACTTAAACCGAGAAATCGATTCTTTCCCGGGATTTTACTAAAGTCAACCAGGAAAACCGCTAAGAAAAACTAACCGCTGACAGAATAACCGCTAACACTTAACCGCTGAAAAAGGTAACCGCTGACAATGGTAACCGCTGACAGAGTAACCGCTAGTATGGTAACCGCTGACTATTAAACCATTGGCAAGTAAACCGCTGAAAAGGTAACCGCTTAACAAGGATAACCGCTAACCACGAAAACCGCTGGAGTTACTAACCGCTGGAGCACTAAAAGACAGAGTGAACTAACCGCTGGTAGCAAACCGCTGAAACAGTACAAAGGACAGCGTTATGTTCGCTGACAAGGTGTACTAACCGCTGACAATAACCGCTGTAATTCTAAACTAACCGCTGCCAAGAATATGTTACCGAGGAGAAAACCGCTGCCAAGAATATGGTTCAAAATCACTCGTACACTCCACAAACGTAAGATCTAGCCAAACCAACTGATAAACTAGATAAATCTAACCCCTCTAATCCAAGAAGTACAAGAAAAAACACAAGAAACACCACGAACAAGCTCAAGTATAAGTAAAACCTTCCTAAACTAATAGAAACCAAAACAAACCATACACCACAAGTCCAAACACCAAGTACCTACGATCCCTAGGATGTAACCATGGCTCTGATACCAATTGTAGGATACTAACAAACATATAACACGTATGGATTTGTGGTATGGATCGAATACTATAGAAAAGAGAGAAGAAATCTAGAGAGAGAGAGTAGAGAGAGAAAGATGGGAACCTTGAGAGAAAACAAAAAAAATAGATTATGAGAAGGTCCAACCCTCTCCAAGGATGGAGAGGGCTATTTATATGTACAAGGTGTTGCTTGCCTCTACTAGGCAGTGGATCGGGCTGACAGTGGGTAAAGACCCAACCGGACTCCACGAATACTAACTAATACTAATCTACGTACTAATTACTATTATAAATACTACGAGCTATACAATGCTTAATCGTACTTGGGGTGACCGAATCTTCTATAAGAAAAATCGTATTCCTAACAGCCCCCGTCTTATTTTTTTAGCCCAACTCAATATTTTTATTTTCTTTTAATGGGCCGAGTAAACCCAAAGCCAAATACCATTTTCTTTCTTCCCTTTTTGGTTTGTTTCGTTGGGCCGAGAGAGAGACCCAAGCCCACGACCTTTCTTCTCTTCTTGGACTATCGAATTTTTCTTTCTTTCTTCTTGGACTGCTTCCGCTTCTCAAGCCCACTAAGCCCTTTTCTTTCTTTTGTTTTTCTTTCTTCTTCCTTTCCTGGATCGAACCCCAAGCCCAAGTTTTATATAAATTTGCAACATATACAAAACAAGGTTTTATGTATTCTTTGGTCATTCTTTTGATTTGAACCCGACATCCCTTCCAAACCAAACTCGACTCATTTCATTTACCTTTCTTTGTTTTCTCCCTTGACCCACAGCGTACACAAACACAAACCACGACTCAACCTTGTGATCATTTTTCTTTCTTTGTCCCTTGTCGACCCAACCCCCTTCACGCCACTCTTCCTTTCTTCTTCCTAGTCAACTCGACACAACCATGTTTGCTACCTCCACACTAGACAACACTCCACCTCCTTTCTTTCCTTCTCCTTTGCGTATGAAACATGCCAAGACCAAACCTCAAAGCCACCCTAACTCTTCCTAATCTACCATTAAACAAATGTATTTCCAAAAACCTTTTCCTAAATATCCTTTAACCAATGGGTCTTATGTCACTTCTCACCCAACCAAGATTCACATGCTTCTTCCATAACATTTGATTATTCGATTAAGTACAAGAGCTTTTCCAACTCTTATTTGACCTACACTTAAAATAATCCAAGCCATAATCATAGCCTCAAGACTAAACCACTCTCGACAAGACTAAACCAAAAATACCCTTGACATACTTGTTCCCATTCGAATGACACTACAAACCCATGCTTCACATGTTTTGCATGAAATCTCATAGATTCTCCTATAAATACGCTTAGTACACTTCACTCTCACCATACTTCACAAATCTCACAACAAATCTCAAACTAGTATTCTTACTTTCTTTTGTTCATGCTGCTGTTGAATCTCAAAGGAGCCTCACAAGAGTTTGGGTCGAATAGAAGTATTTGGGTTAAGAAGATTAGGTCTCGACTTTATAATCGAAGGGATACCAAGCTTGCTCGTCACTCGTCTCGTGTTTTCACTCGTCCACTTCACCACCTTTGGGTGTTGTAAGTAATTGAATCTCTTCTCTCCTCTTTCGACATCTATTTTCATTTCGTGCATTGCATGTTACATTTCTAACAATTTAAATACTAGTAATCATAAAAACTAGACCATGTTAAAAGTCACCTAGACGCCCTAGGAATGTCTCGATATCTTTTTATTCGAACGTAAAATTTATATAAATCTTGTCACAACTCGTTTCTCTATACTAAGATGGACCAAGATAGCAAATCATGCAAACCTAATAACGTTAAACACTAACTTAGACTGATCTAATCCCTAGCTCACTCAAACCATTTTCTAAAAACATCAAAAACTTATTTGGGCCGAGCTGGGCTAACGAGCCCATGTGAAACCCTTTAAATAATTTCGGTTGGACTATTTTATAACTTAACGATTGGACTATTTTTGCAAAACTATTTCGTTAAGGGACCAAAAGTGTCAAAACTTTAAAAGTTTCGGACCTAATATAAAACAGTGAGGATTTGATAGAATCTAGGGGTAAAAACTGTCATTTGATGAAAGTTAAAGTAAAAAGTGAAAAAGTATTATTTTGGACTAAAAATGTAAATATTTTAACATAAGGACTAAAAGTCTAATATTTATTAAGACCAAGGGTTGAACATGTCATAAGCATAAGTACTTTTAAAAAAAACTATATTATTTTAGTTAGTAAATTCTTTTTACAAAATATAACTATAACCTTGTACTAAAAATATTTATAAAATATTTTTACTTATATAATACGATAACGTTATACGTAAAATAATACTTAATATTATAATTTACTTTTGAACTTGAGACATATTAAAACGAGTAATCCGACGTTACTACATCTGAAGATACCACATTCGTCATTCGCGCATCGAGATTATAAAACCGATAATAATANAGATGATAATGGACATAAAATAAGAAGCAAGCATTGGCAAATATGTTGTATTGGCAGTTAAATACGTGGTTATATGCGCGTTAAATATTTGGTTATAGGCGCCATTAATTTGTATTGGCAGCTTTTGTAAATTGATTTGGGAGTCTGCCATGGATGGCCAGGTTCAAACTAACTCTATGCAGCTAAACTATCGATCAGTCTATTTCATTTCAAGATTGCGGGTTTTAATTTGTTATTTTTTGTTCAGGAACTAAACGGGAGGTCTGAAAAAATGAAATTAAAATTTTTATATTGAATATGTCTAAAAAATATCTCATTATACAGATTTGAAATCTCGGTGAGGTAATATTATTGAAAAAAAAGGTATGTCTTCTTTTCTCATAACCCTAATGAAAACTATGTTATTTTGATGATTTTGTGTATGCATATGTTTTTTTTTGCAGGTTTCTATCTCCTTTGTTTTGTTTAAAGGTATATGTTTTTTTCTCAAAACGCCTCATAGAGTGAACCTTATGATTCATGACTTGAGGTAAGCTGTAGTTTTTACTTAAGGTGTACTTGATTGGCTGAACAAGGATTTATGTATTGTGCTTGAAAGCATGGTTGTTCTAATTGGTTGTTGTATTTGCTAAAAGATCTCAGGGTTATACATGGTAATGAGTGTGTGAGTTGGTTAATTTTAATATCCGAAGATCTTGCTGTAATCAAATTCAGGGTTATACATGGTAATGAGTGTGAGTTGGTAAATTTAAAATTTTAATATTCGAAGATCTTGCTGTAATCTAATTTTAATTTTATGTCCTAAAAGAGGTGTAGATAAACCTACTGATATACTGGACATGCTAGGTGACATGGGCCGAGCTTTTTGGATGGATGAATATACTAATGCAGATAAACCAGTTGTGATTGCAATTAGTTCTTGCTGGGTAAGATCAATATTGATACTGCCATTATTCCAAACGCATATTCACATATTGCAGGTTTATAATTGTCCAGCACGCTAGAAACACACTATTACCTAAACCCTGACATCCCTTAAACGCAAGAGATCCGGAATCTGTAAGTAACTCACACACAAATATAATACTGAAAACATAGACTCTTATACAGAGAAAATAACACCTAATACTTAAACATATATGACCAGTTCCTCAAACCTGCAGTTATCTTTGGTACCCAAACCCAAAAATATACTGACATGGAA
Source organism: Artemisia annua (assembly GCA_014162995.1). NCBI lineage: Eukaryota > Viridiplantae > Streptophyta > Magnoliopsida > Asterales > Asteraceae > Artemisia > Artemisia annua. The sequence goes on from LBNU01032583.1 coordinate 23,129, forward strand.
CAGGAACGATTGAGGAACTGTGTTACAATAGGGGAATTTTTGCGAGAAAACCCTTAGTACCAAAAGGTATATGAGAACTGATTACAAAAACCTAATGACAAAGGTTTAAATTAAAATGCTAATATTTAGCTACATATGTAGAATGTCCGGTTCACGGTTGTCCGCTACTGTCTCAGAAATTGATAAAAAAAGCCTGGTATTTCAATAAATGTCGTACGTGTAGGCGGAAAATATTTGAACAATACCCGCACAGACACTGCCAGGGCTCAACCTCAGACACTACACCTAACTACAGGTAATATTACAAACATAGCAAACACATTTAGTAGATACATAATAGTAAACTGTTTTGCATTTTTTCCTGGTCACTCTAATATTTATCTACAACCTGTTTTCAGCTATTGTTTTAAAGCATGGATTACTGATGACACTGGAAGGATACCCACAACGTGTTTCAGTAATGAAGCTCATACGCTGGTGACAGATTGCAATGAGGTTATAAAAACATTAGAAGATAAAAACCCATACAAAACCTACAGCAGAATTGATGCCATTGGAGGGTACAACACATTTGTGTCAACTACATTTTGGTCCTGAAAGCACAAAAGAATTGCCCGACTTGATCTTTGACACAGTTATGGATAGTGAACCACTTTCAATAACAGCTGGTGAGATGGATACATGAAATACGGAAACAAATACAATAGTTGAAAACAACTTTCCAGCAACACTTGCGCTTCCGGGAGTGCCCAAGGCAACAACACCGGTGCGTGAATAATTTGTTGAGGAGGTGCAAATTCCTGCAACAAAAGACAAGCTATCGTGACCTTCAATACGCAATGAAAGTTAGGCGCACGGGTTTATTGATCTTCTTATAATGTGAAGGTCATTTTCCTGCTCCTAATACACTTTTTACTCTCTACTTTTAATACGTGCCTTTATACACCATCAACATAATTCATATAACTAATAATCATTAATAGTGTTTTTAAAAGAAACAGATTCTATTGGTCATGTACGATTCTCACACTGACCACGCAGCCAACATCCACATCGCAGGTTAACCTTTATCATTGAATAATGCAATGTTCAAGGGTGAATAAGAATGTGTATTGTTTCCATATGCTTTTCAAACGTTCCTTTCTGTACCTGCCTTCAGCCCACACGTACTATCGGGATCTTTGTATTTGAAGAAGTGGTAGCTATACCACAAGAGGAATAATCCGGGGAAGCTGTGAAACAGTGGGATGCAGTTGAGATCAAACCAAAGGCACCAAGTGGAACCAACGTAAGCATAAATTCAAACTTTCAATAAGCAAGCCCAAACACCCTATAAAGTTGAGATCAAACCAAACGTACCAAGTTGACATCTTTATTTTTTATTTTGCAGGCTCGACAGTCAACAAATAATGTAACGTGATAAAGGTATGCACATTGACTTTTAAGTATATTTTTGCTTTATTTGGTATTTTTTATTTTATTATTATTATTATTATTATTATTATTATACTTATTTGTCTGTAATCACGAGTTAAAAACCTTATATATAACCTAGGTTTTGCTACTTTTAAATGGAATTTTGGTCATGTTTGATTGCACCTGGGACAAATATTTGGACAAAAATTCGTGACACAAAGCAACTTAAAGATGTCTGGCAAACCATATATGTTGAAGTTTGGTCGGCACAAGGGTTTATTGCTCTTCTTATAATTTGAAGATCGTTTTCGTGCTCCTAATACACTTTTTGCTCTCTACTTTTAATACGTGACTGTATACACCATCAACTTAACTCATATAACTAATAATCATTAATAGTGTTTTTAAAAGAAACATATTCTATGTACCACCAGTCTATTATTTTTGTATGCCCTATTTTGTAGCATAATGTTAGTATTATTACCAGAATATGTTGTTTCATATGTAAAAGTTCAATTTGATGATAATATAATATTTAACAGGTGGTGTATTTTGTAAATTCTGGAACGGAAGCAAATAAGCTGGCAATGCTGACGTCGAGGATATACAACGACAACCTTGAGATGAATGCCTTGCGAAATGCATACCATGGTGGAAGTGCTGTAATTATCGGGTTGACAACTTTGAAAACATGAAAGTACCCCACACCTCAAGTAAGTATTAGTGAAAAAGTGAAAGGGTCTGGTGGATTGGGTAACACTTCAGAACATCTATTGACGGGTATTTTGTTCATTTTATTTCGTTTACCACCTTTTTACTGTCATCAAAATTCGGTATCGTAATACGAAAAGTTGAAGCTACATGATGGGATGAGTTTTGATTTATATCAATTCTTTTTGTCGAGTTTATAGGTTACACTGGGTCGAAATTTAAAAAAAAAATGAGATTATCTAATAAAAGTTCAAAGTGATTTATATGATTAGACGAATTTACATGTATGTGAATGGTTTAGTTAGATATATGTCGGAAGAGAATTGTGCCTGTTAGTTATCATAAGGGTAGAATAAAGTATCCATCTACCATGATTAAGGGACTTTAGTATTAATTTCTGATATAGGATTTGTAATATTGAACTAAATTCCTTTAAAGTCAACACAGCGTACCGCTATGATTGTTTTTTTTTTTTTTTTTTATTTTTTTTTTTTTTTTTTATGCCAAGATGAGGCTCTAAAATATATGTATAACGGAGGAACAAGATATACTCTTGGCTCTTCATGAAACCAAACATATCTTTGGAATTTATTATACAATTTATCAAAAGGATGAACTGAGTATGGAACTAATGGCTTTCGGTCGACTTAGATTGATCAGTCAACAATTAATGAGCTTAGTAAACATCTGTTGGTGATTGTCACCCCTATGAGCATGAATTTGTGTGGGTTTTGACATGCTGGTGTGTTGGTGTGTTGTCTATCAGTTTAGGTTAAGCAGCTGCAACCCGGGAAATTCTGAAAAAATGGACAGGCTCAAGTGGCATTCACGCATGGAACAACAGACCAAGCTCCAAACAGCAGATCAAAGCTGCAACTGGAACAGGTACTTATTATTAAAGCTACAAATTCATCACCCTCAACATTGATTTACATGTGTCCAAACAAACCTATAAACCGAATCTGTCCGAACAGCCCCTTAGACCGAATCTGTCCAAACAGCCCGGACCCTCTACATTGTTTGCTTCAAATTCTAAGGCTAATTAGTAGTAACTACCAATTAACTGTGTTTACTTCACAAGAAGCTACTGACTGTGGTTTCCATATGCAACCAAGATTTGTAATTTGATATAGTTGATAATCGTTAATGCGCTGATTATAATTGTGAATTACTATATACCATTATGCTTCCTGTTGTGAATAAGAGTTATCTCTACCGTTTACTTATAATTTCTTATCACATTGCTAATAAAATGCTTTAATTTAAAAGTTTTGTGCTCACGCCCATTATTTCCCTGTTGTCTTGGCATGTTTGTTTCTTTGGCCAAACTAGCCCCTACGAGCTTGAATCCAAAACATTTAGTTTTTGTGACCCGGCAAAATTAATCCAGTTCAATACACTTTATGTCCAAAAGCATTTTTTTATAACTAATACTTAGTATGACAGATATGATTAAATTAAGAATGGTTAACGTTTTTAACTTGTGAAACTTAAAAGGATCTTTACTATACTGTTTCAGAATAATTTTTTCACTGCAACATTTAGCTTAAGTGCAGTTTGCTGCTCATATTATCTATTTCTATGAAAGAACTCTATTTAATTACAATTCCAATTAATCACACAACATTGAGATTATTTGAATTATTGTGCCCAAGTTACCTATAATTGACTATATAATTTTGTATTTGACTATACAACATGTTTTTGAATCTACGTTCAATCTCAAAGTCTGGAAACCTGTTACCAACAATCGACAGGTATATGTTTGTATATGATGAAGTTGTAAAAACAACTACAACAGCTCAATCAGTTGCTAGCAACCACATTCGCACCATGGCTCATGATAATGCAACTCCAACGTACCATTAAAAATCCCTTGCTCTTTGGGTAGAAGGAGCATTAGCTACCGACCTTGAGGTTGTTTCCCTTCTAGCATCACACGGAATCGAGTCTCCATCTCAGTTCCAAAAAAAGAGTCATTCACAAAAACAATCTCTACCCGAGACCGTCAAAAGCCATTTGATGATTCCTTCTTCTAATACATCCTTTAATAGGAAGGCGACGGATGAACGAGACTATACAATTGGGAAATAACTTTGTATATTTTAATTGTTCTATATATCTTAACGTTCATTTATTTATTTATTTTTTTCAACGATATTTATAAGTCTAGCCCGCCCATCATTTGTTGTCGTGTATTTCTATTACGAACCACCAATTCTCCTTATAAAATCTTTATAAAAGCATAAAACGCTAAAAGATTAAAAGCATGTTGTCTTTTAAAGAGAATATAAATCATGGAAATCTTAGGAATATGATGTCTTTCCTTTTACTCTCTTTAGAATGATCACAGGTTTATCGATGCAATGATCGCCCATTGTGTTGGCTCTTCAAACTACTTGCATACATTATGGCATGTTTGACAATGTAAATGTATGATAAGTTGGTCTTTGCAAGAAGTGATGGCTTGGCTAAGTAGTCTGGACTTATTTTGAGGGCTCGAATACGGTTCACCGTAAATGCAATGAATCCATATGTTGGTCTTTGCAAGAAGTGAATGCTATTGTGGAAGTAATCATGTAAATTGAGTACTTATTTGAACATGTTTGACCTGAGCCATAGAGATATCTGAATGGATTTACTCGAGTAGTTGAGTTTTAGCCTTTATAGTTTATTTTTTTTAACTAATTTCTTCAACGATATGGGGCGGACTATGCTACTCTTAGTTCCTCGACGTGTTTATGTTTTGATGTTATCTAACAATATTATTTATCTTCCTATTATTATTCACTATTATCGAATTGACTATCAGATTAAAAGTGCCAGCATTAGAATCATAGAAAACAACACCGGTTGCTAAAGAAGAAGATAATAGATGGAGCCTTCAAGAAGAATTTGTTAAGGCATTAACCTACGTACGCACTTGAGGGTATTTTCCTTCTATGTGAAGGAGTAGTGTCTATGGTATATATATTAATATGTTCTATCTCATGCATACAAAATTGTACTACTCTCTTTTGATTTATATTATGAGTACTAATTCAGAATTTTACATTTGGTAATAGCACAAGTGTCTTGCACATGTGGCCTCAAGTAAGAGACAGTGATGAGGTATAACGGACCAAAATATTTATATTAATTTTGTGAGTGAAATGTCATGGATTTTGTATATACTGCCTTTGTTTTTTACTCCTTTTTCTATAGACCCTCATAGACAACCTCTAGCTATTGGGATATGATGAGATGATGGACAGACGCATTGTATGTTGTCCTGGTTTTTAAAGTTTACATTATCTAGGGAATGGATATTGAAGGTATTTTTTTTCTTTTCCCAATATGCTTTTTCATCAATAATTGGTGTGAATAACAATTGAGATGAATTGGGGGAGCAGGACACATGCATTTAAATGGAACTGAGTATGAAGAGCCCGTATAGCAATTACTTAGAAAAGGTAATCATTATATAATCACTCTTTTGTTTACTATGAGAAATACTTAGATGTTGGAAAATGGGTGGGTAAGTTAATTGGTTAATACGAATAAATGGGTGTCAAAATGGACGGGGTGATCTATTATTATTATTATTATTATTATTATTATTATTATTATTATTATTATTATTAT
>LBNU01032583.1:28976-47928 GCA_014162995.1 Artemisia annua
AATAATTGATGATTTAACCTAATGCAATATATATATATATATGTATTATGTTAATGCATTTTCATATACAAGTAATTTATGTGTGTTTTCTATTGATGTAGCTCACATGTGCGAATTGATTTAAGAAAATGTGCACGAGCATGTATGTAAAGCAACATTTAAATGGTTAAATGATACTTTTTAGCGTGATTAGTTTATGTAAGCATACAACTTGAATAATGAATATAAAAGAAAAATTACATAATTTTTGCTCGAACCCATTTGTAAATTAAAAAAGTTAAGTTTAAGACATAACAGTGGAGTCCAAAGGTTTTAGGAATTATTAATAGTGTGTTAATTAATGTTCATTTGGTTAGCTATTTAGAATTGAGTTTATTGATAAAATTTATTAATATTAGTTAGACTTCAATGTTAATTTTCAATCAAATTAGTTGTACAATAAAATGAGATAAAGCTAAAAAGGTTTGTAACAATTTTTATACAGTTTATGTGGCATTATTATATATACATTATTACACAAACTTTAACTTACAAACTTAATAAAGAAAATATTTAACGCACATTAAACTATGACTTATTAGATAGACCCAGTGTGCTCATATTACCATGCAAAAACCATCTAATGGACAAGTATTGTAAGGCTAGGCAATAGACCAAAAGAAAAAAAGTCATTTTTTTTATCATGCAAATAAGTAATAGGCCAAAACAAACAAAACCATCACAACTTAATAACCAAAAGCCCATTTATAAAATACAACACCACAAAACCAAAACAACATCAAACATTTTTAAATTTTTATACAAGAAAGTCAAAACGTTTCATACAACATACTAAACAATAATTAAGAATACACTCGGCAATACACAGAAAGAATACACGATTAACAATTAGATGCTTAGCCTGAGCACGTGTTCTGATTGCCTCGTATTTATAAAGAATGAGTTCCCCATATTGAATGTGAGCATTAATGTTACGAGCTAAGAAACTCTATTATGATGATTAAGCTAAAAAATTTCGTTAATGTGGAGCTTTATTTGAAAGCTTTTAAGAGCTTTTAAAGTTGCATGAAAATACAAGCCATACATACTAAAAAAAAATGCTGTAAAGCCTCATTGATGTGGCCTGCTTTTAAGACACTCCCAAAAAAAATGATGGTAAGCATTTGTAAGGTCTCATTCAAGAATAAAGATTGCTTCCCTTCTATCTTCTCAACATTGAATGAGGCCATATATCTTTCATCTTGGTGGAGTAGTATAAATAGGGCTTTTAGGTTATGTGAGGCATCCATACTTTCCACCTACAATTACTGTAATAGTATGTCTAAGGCAAATAAAAAGCAAGTCCGAAATCACACCCTAGCCAACATCAAACAACTACAACAACAATCAACCACATCAACTCCTTTTTCTAACCTAAATCCCATCCACCTCATCTCTTAACAACATCATATTCAAACATAAAAAAAATCATACAAGATCTGAAAATCGGTTCATGTGTAGATATAACTAAGGATGGGGTACGGTTTTAGTGTTTGAGATTCGAGTTTAAATTGAATAAGTTTTGACAATTTGGTGACTATAATCTTTGTTAAGTTATTGCGTATGTGTTCGAACGGAGTTGGAAGGAAGGATGAATTATTTCGTGTGTTTTATGGGGTGATAAGATTATTGATGTTGTTCGTGTGATGAAAATGGAGATATAAGGATGACTTGGTTTGTGTTTGATCCGTTTGTCTTTGGAGATATAAGGTGGTTATTGATTAACTTTGATGGAGTGATACGGTGGTATCAAGATTGGAAGCAGAATTGTGTTTTGTGTGTGTTTGGTGGCCGGGTGATATTAGGTCGGTTTTGACTAATGGGGTGATAAATGGGCTTAAACCTTAAGTTGCTATAATTGGATAGTTTACGGCTTTAATCGATTAATGGGTCTTGACTACCGAAATTTTGGATTATTATGGGCTAAATGATTATATTCGAATTTTTGGGTTCTTCATCTTTACTGAAAATATGGAAATAAATGTCAAAATACTATACATGATATTTGACTTGCGTATAAGAATATAAGTTTCTTAATCTTTTTAGTGGTGATTTTGATTGTATCAGTAATTAACATACTTAATGGAATCATTATATATCTTAGCGTAAAAGAGTGGCATGAAAATTTCAACTACAGTGCCATCTATCCCTCACTCGTGTTACACTTCTGTTGTTAAGTTCTAAGGTCAACTCAACCTCATTGGCCTCCATCTCATTTCAATAGATTCTCAGTGTCCTAAAACCTGATTCGTATTGTTTCTTTTTGAAATTTCCATATTGATTTAACACTCTAGAAGAAGGCAACAATTTATTAAGCAAATATACTACTTTCTTCGTTAAAAATTGTTAATGACCTTAAACAATTGTTTGTTGTGAACTGTTAATTCTACACATGGTACGAATTTACATTGGTACGTAATATATAAATTGTTGGTTTAGTGTAAATGATATAATGGTTGTGGTTTGGATAATTTTTAACAAAAGTTTTGGATTGACTTGACAAGTGTATTAGTTTGCCGAGAAAGTAACAGCCCACTAATATCATGTAATGGGTTTCGAAGCTAATACCCCCTAAAGTAACAACCCACGTACATAAATAATTCGTTCATCTATCTTTTTACTTGAATCTTCAAAAAGCGTGGCAAACCATCGTTTTGATATAGAGTTGTTAATCATTGATCTATTGAAGCATAGCTTCTTTCAATATTCGAAAAGATAAAGAAAGAACCAAACCTCAGTTTCATTATTTCTTTTATCCGTGCAAAACCTTTGCTTTCAAAAGATGCAACTTCACTTTTACGTAAATAAATTTCTAATTCCAATTCTTAAATAGAATTTAATGTTGGTATTTACGCTTAAAATGTGTGCTAAATCAGACGTCACACTTCTACTTTTAATACCTTACGTTGTTGCAATAGTTATCGCATTTATTGTATTTAAATTGTTTGTGGTGTCTTTTGATGCACTTATTCATGGTTACTAAAAGATTAAAGAATTAAAATATTTGTTTATAAATAAAAAAAGATTGTTACTAAAATATAAAATGAAGTTAGCACTCAGCAAGCTCTTCGGTTCGTATTGATTTCTATAAACACGAAAAATATGTTTTGATTTAGTGAGAAATAACCCATCTTATGACATGCACATGTAATTTTTTTATGCTGTTATTATCATGGAAAAATATGTTACACATTTTGAGTACAAGTCATTTTAACATATCAATAACCCAGCCTACGCCATACTTGATATTAAATAGGTTATATAAAAGTACAACGTTTTAGATTAGAATAATTTCACTCAAAAAAAAAATTGTGAATCGCTCGGGCCTTGAAATAATATGTAATATAAATATGATATGCGATATTATCAAAAATAAAGTACCCGTGCTTTCGGGTGAACAAAGCCCATGCATCGCACGGGCCAATTGAGTTCCATGCATAAATGTGAGCATTAATGGCATAAGCTCAATTCATCCCAACAAACTCAAACATGTCAAACCTCTAAACACTCATTTTAAAGCTTTTAAGAGCTTTTAAAGTTTCGTGAAATGTTGATATTTACTATCTTTTATTGTAACACCCCAACCCGACATGGGTCCGGAGCGCTACAGTATGGTGACATATCAAAGCATACAAAGCATACAACGCAAGCAGAAGACTTAAAACAAAAGGTTACAAGGGAAAAATCTGAAAGTACAAAGTAATACTAAAACTATAAAAGAAAGGAAAGTACAACTAAACAAAGTCTAATCTAATCCAAGTCCAAAACTAGTCCAGATGTAATGGGCTTCTAGTCCATGGGGTAGTCCACTAAAGCTTTATAGCACTCTTCACCCAAACCCAGCTTCCAACCAAAAACCTGCCGCATGAAAGGAAATGCGGCTGAGCTACGAAAGCTCAGTGAACAGATATATATATACAACGAATAAATGAAACATAAACAAATATAAGAAAATGAATCAAAAGCTCCTGCTGAAAAGGGATGTCATATGTAAAATGCATAAGCGATCGAACGAACGATATCATATGTCAAAGGAAACGAAGCATCATAGATATATCAACGTAAACATAATCATACGGAAAGGAATAAGAGCACGTATCAACAAAGAAGTGTCTAAACAAGGTACTTGAATAGACAAGCGAATCATAAGAAAGCCATGAGCCAACCTACCGAGGTACTCGATAGATCTCCTACACATAATCACATATCCAACATATCATAAATGTACAGAGAGGGGAGACCTCTAAGTACCAGAAGTGAAAGGGGTACAAGGCACGTACAACCAGTCACTAAGCCAAATCATATCATATCACATCATACAAATCCTAGGATGCATCCATACGCTCCCTGAAACAGAATACATATACAAGTGCAAGACTATGCATATATATAACAGAATGGCCATAAGTGCGCAATAATCATATAATCATATCATAACAGAAGGGAACGCCGGGGACTAATCACACCGCCCCAGATGGTGTCATGCCACCGATGCCTCGATGACACGCCCATGGTACCTCCATGAGTAGAATAAAAACTCGGGCATACTAACATACATATCACAACGGAGCTATCCATAAACAAAGAAATCATAGTATATCAATCAGAATATATCAACAGAATCTCATATCAGTGAGATGGTAATCAGATCATCATAACAGAATGGATAGCAAACAGAATCCTATCAAAGGATATTATCAAACGAATCATATCAACGAACCATACCAAAAGGAATCATAGCAAAGGCTTATATCAACCGAATTATATCATAGCAAACGAATCAAAGTCAAAGGATCAAAGTCATGAGATCAGAACCCTTAATGAGATAGGGTAGAATATCTGTACCTTGACGAAAGCAAAAGAAATCCAAAAGATGAATCACACTGGAAAGGAACTGCTCCTGCTTCGACGGATCTACACGAATATGATTAAGTATTACTTTATGTTCCAAAAGAGTCAGGTTACTTATTTTAGTATGCTTTTCACTTTTAGTAACTTTCTATTTTTAGCAGATTTCCCAAATTAGTAAGTTTCTATATTAGCTAAGTTTGTCGAATTAACAAGATTAATATTTATGATTACATTTAAAAATTAATTAAGTTAAAGTACTCAAAATGATAAATATTATAGATTAGGGTTATTTATGACAATTCACGATAGTTGATGGTTACAAATTCAATTATTACAAGTTTATGGTTTACTATGTTGATACTGCAAAGTTTAAGGTCTAAAGTGCAAATATCTAATTACATATCAAATTTGCTTGTGATAAAAACCCATGCCGTGACCTCTTTTCTTTATATATATATTCTCGAATCGAAACCGAAATAAGTTATTTTATGAAGAAGGATTAAGATTTCATGCAATATTTCCAACGCAGCAAAATGACTCACAACCAGCCGATTATATATCATTTAGGGTCGACTTTTTCTGCTTTTTATATGTAATATATATGTGAGTCGTTATCTCATGAAAGTTTTATGTGATTATATACGTCAAAACCAATCGACAAGAAGTTAAATAACCAAACAGCAACATGCGACTTAAACATGTTTTATATGAACTCGGTCAGCCTCCCTCCCTCCATTTATAGTCGACTTTCATAGGTTCTAAGGTCAACAAATCCGAAGCCACAAGGGTCGAGACAAACAGAAAACATGCGCATGATTTTAAGTGAACTTTCTTGTGATTTTATGTGTTTGTAAAATCGGTATAGCAATAGAAATGTATTCAAAACAGAAAACAGGAAACAGCTATTAGGGAGACAAATGAACAAGGTGAAAATATTCTTACCCTAGTCACGATTATGAAGAGAAAAACAAACAAGGATCGGACCCTCTTTTAACAGCCGAAACACATCAAAATCTCCTCTCGTACAGTTTGATACCCACGACTTTAATACTCCCAAGCCGCACCAGAATTTTCCCACGCCTTGAGTTACACCACACACGATCAAAGGCCCTTTTTCTAGCTTGAAATTCAACGAGAAGAATCAAGAGAAAGAGCAGCAGCCGTTTTGTTTTGATTGGGGTTTCTAGGTTGTTTTTGATTAAATTTTTCTGTGATAAACTTTTGAGAACTAATCGGTTATGATGCAAATGGGAATGCCGAGTATTAGAGATGAAAATAATGGGGGGTAAGTTGCCATGAAATATGGGATTTGATTTACTCATTCTTTATTTAGCTTCATCATGTACTTAGTCAAGATTCAAGTTCACATTCAAGAGTATAATTTTCACAATTTCTGCCAATGTATACCTCCTAGGCGTGACATATATATATATAATGTGGCAAAATATGTAAATATGTATATTATAAGTATATAAGTTTAGTAAATTAACTTATCGTAAGGTTTAAGGTTCAACGTATCGCGAAATGTTCGAGTATTAATAATTTTAATACTTAGGTTAAAATTAGATATTCGTTTAGGATTTTTACGGGTGTCATAATTCTTCCCCTCTAAAAAGAAAATTTCGTCCGCGAAATTGGAGTCACAAAAGTTAGATGAATCCTAGCGAATCACAAAAGATCGTCACAAAAATATCCTCACGCTCAGGGAGGTTCTTCCAAAATAATCTTCACAAACAAAAAGTTTCTCATGACTCGATCCTGACACACTTGGATAGCCCCAGGCTCTCTAATCATAACAAATTGAATCCAACGAATGCGAAACAATACGTATCAGATGAGAGATGATAGGTGATAGATGATTGATGGAATCCTACAAGGAGATACACTAAACACACATATTCTTACGAAGCAAACGGAGATAGTGTTAACCGATAAATCTTCATCATCTCCTACCGAATTTTGAACGAACAAAGGAACTTACCAAAGTCGAAATGAGTATAAATCAAATCATCAAACGTATCAGATCTCATCAAGAGATGGGTAACATAATCACATTGACGTTCCAAATCACAAATCAGAGTATCAAAATGTATCAAAGGCATAACCGAATAGATAGAATAATCGTGCGGAAAAGAACAAAATCAAGATCTAACACGTCGCGAACAAAAACTCCCTTAAATGCTAAGACGTCTAATTCTTCTATGCTTCTTCTGAAAGTGTGAACCAAAATGCAATTCTCGGTCACGATCTTTGTAGGTGCGTCATGTAGCTTGAATAATCTCCTGTCGAAAGAAATCTCCGCCAATCCTCCAAGCAAGCCATCCTAGTCGATGCTCCACTGCAACTCTACTTGTGTTGTCCTTCCTTCTGTTCGTGGAAATCACTGATGTAGTCACCACTGTCTTCATGCCATCTCGTCCAGCTCTTGCTTCGAGACTCTATACATATTAGTATAACTAAGATGAATAGAGTTGATAGAATTGTGTGCTTTACTTCAAACTGCTTCCTTCCATCATAGAAATTTAACACCAAAAACGAAGATGATTCTCGTGTTTCTCTTTCATCTCTGTACACACTAATATGTCATACTATGACAATTTGTCTAAGTATTCATGAAAGACAGGATTTATCAAATCCATAGGAATAGTTGGAAAGGTAACCAATATAATTGGCATTACACACACAAATACGAAAAGAAATACTAAGAGTATCCCATTCCTTTCACAAAATAAGACACGATTCAGCTTCCAACAATAAATACCATCATCATTCTCCTCCACAAAAACACAAAAAGATACACGACGAACGTTCTAAACAAATCGAACAACTCTCGAGGCGAGTTTCATCAGAGAAGTATCTCCATAGCAGTGGGGAAATCAACGCACGAGTTTCAGAACAAGATGGTCATAAATGATTATCAGGTTAAGAATCATGGTGTAGGATATGAACTTCACAAAACGTCAAAGGTGACAAGCATAAAATGACAGTCGTCATCATCATAATACTCAGGCAACAAATCCTAATCCAAAATAACATCGAATCCGACATCTCCAACGTAAACAGATTAGCACAACAAAATCGTCTCCAAATATCTCCAGAACGCATCGGACAAATAGAATATACACGATGAAAAGTCACAAAACGTTCATAGGGTAGAATAGGTAAGGTCAAAAATCAACAATGAAGAAAGAATTAAAAGCAAGGAGAAGTCACAGAGTGTGTCGAACACGTAGGATTCATACATAAGTGAATTTCTGAACGAACAAAAGGCATCTAAACAAATGTCAAACGAATTAAGAATCGAAGTTCAAAAGGATAATTCCAGAGAAAGAAACCTATGAGGAACACTATGAAGTCTAAAGGCATCCTAAACTCTAAGTCTCCGAAATGAATGATCTTGTAAGAGTTTAACGAAAAGCAGAGGCATAAATCAGAGTAAAGCAGAAGCAAGAAAACCAACGTCTGATCATATATCTACCCAATCCTCACCGGTCATACTAAAGCTCTTAAGGGGAGAAACTTAAGGAAAAACCTTCCAAAGTTATTCCTAAAGCTTCTAAGGTGCAAACCTAAGGGTCCAAAACTCACAGGTCATAACTTAGGTACTACAAGTCGCAGCCTTATCTCTGATACCATAATTGTAACACCCCAACCCGACATGGGTCCGAAGCGCTACAGTATGGTGACATATCAAAGCATACAACGCAAGCGGAAGACTTAAAACAAAAGGTTACAAGGGAAAAATCTGAAAGTACAAAGGAACACTAAAACTATAAAAGAAAAGGAAAGTACAACTAAACAAAGTCTAATCTAATCCAAGTCCAAAACTAGTCCAGATGTAATAGGCTTCTAGTCCATGGGGTAGTCCACTAAAGCTTTATAGCACTCTTCACCCAAACCTAGCTTCCAACCTAAAACCTGCCGCATGAAAGGAAATGCGGTTGAGCTACGAAAGCTCAGTGAACAGATATATATATACAACGAATAAATGAAACATAAACAAATATAAGAAAATGAATCAAAAGCTCCTGCTGAAAAGGGATGTCATATGTAAAATGCATAAGCGATCGAACGAACGATATCATATGTCAAAGGAAACGAAGCATCATAGATATATCAACATAAACATAATCATACGGAAAGGAATAAGAGCACGTATCAACAAAGAAGTGTCTAAACAAGGTACTTGAATAGACAAGCGAATCATAAGAAAGCCACGAGCCGACCTACCGAGGTACTCGATAGATCTCCTACACATAATCACATATCCAACATATCATAAATGTACGGAGAGGGGAGACCTCTAAGTACCATAAGTGAAAGGGGTACAAGGCCAGCCAGTCACTAAGCCAAATCATATCATATCACATCATACAAATCCTAGGATGCATCCATACGCTCCCTGAAACATAATACATATACAAGTGCAAGACTATGCGTATATATAACAGAATGGCCATAAGTGCGCAATAATCATATAATCATATCATAACAGAAGGGAACGCCGGGGACTAATCACACCGCCCCAGATGGTGTCATTCCACCGGTGCCTCGATGACACGCCCATGGTACCTCCATGAGTAGAATAAAAACTCGGGCATACTAACATACATATCAGAACGGAGCTATCTATAAACAAAGCAATCATAGCATATCAATCAGAATATATCAACAGAATCTCATATCAGTGAGATGGTAATCAGATCATCATAACAGAATGGATAGCAAACAGAATCCTACCAAAGGATATTATCAAACGAATCATATCAACGAACCATACCAAAAGGAATCATAGCAAAGGCTTATATCAACCGAATTATATCATAGCAAACGAATCAAAGTGAAAGAATCAAAGTCATGAGATCGGAACCCTTAATGAGATAGGGTAGAATATCTGTACCTTGACGAAAGCAAACGAAATCCAAAAGATGAATCACACTGGAAAGGAACTGCTCCTGCTTCGACGGATCTACACGAATATGATTAAGTATTACTTTATGTTCCAAAAGAGTCAGGTTACTTATTTTAGTATGCTTTTCACTTTTAGTAACTTTCTATTTTTAGCAGATTTCCCAGATTAGTAAGTTTCTATATTAGCTAAGTTTGTCGAATTAACAAGATTAATATTTATGATTACATTTAAAAATTAATTAAGTTAAAGTACTCAAAATGATAAATATTATAGATTAGGTTTATTTATGACAATTCACGATAGTTGATGGTTACAAATTCAATTATTACAAGTTTATGGTTTACTATGTTGATACTGCAAAGTTTAAGGTCTAAAGTCCAAATATCTAATTACATATCAAATTTGCTTGTGATAAAAACCCATGCCGTGACCTCTTTTCTTTATATATATATTCTCGAATCGAAACCGAAATAAGTTATTTTATGAAGGATTAAGATTTCATGCAATATTTCCAACGCAGCAAAATGACTCACAACCAGCCGATTATATATCATTTAGGGTCGACTTTTTCTGCTTTTTATAAAACGAAAGCAAACGAAATCCAAAAGATGAATCACACTGGAAAGGAACTGCTCCTGCTTCGACGGATCTACACGAATATGATTAAGTGTTACTTTATTTTCCAAAAGAGTCAGGTTACTTATTTTAGTATGCTTTTCACTTTTAGTAACTTTCTATTTTTAGCAGATTTCCCGAATTAGTAAGTTTCTATATTAGCTAAGTTTGTCGAACTAACAAGATTAATATTTATGATTACATTTAAAAATTAATTAAGTTAAAGTACTCAAAATGATAAATATTATAGATTAGGGTTACTTATGACAATTCACGATAGTTGATGGTTACAAATTCAATTATTACAAGTTTATGGTTTACTATGTCGATACTGCAAAGTTTAAGGTCTAAAGTGCAAATATCTAATTACATATCATATTTCCTTGTGATAAAAACCCATGCCGTGACCTCTTTTCTTTATATATATATTCTCGAATCGAAACCGAAATATGTTATTCTATGAAGAAGGATTAAGATTTCATGCAATATTTCCAACGCAGCAAAATGACTCACAACCAGCCGATTATATATCATTAAGGGTCAACTTTTTCTGCTTTTATATGTAATATATATGTGAGTCGTTATCTCATGAAAGTTTTATGTGATTATATACGTCAAAACCAATCGACAAGAAGTTAAATAACCAAACAGCAACACGCGACTTAAACATGTTTTATATGAACTCGGTCAGCCTCCCTCCCTCCATTTATGGTCGACTTTCATAGGTTCTAAGGTCAACAAATCCGAAGCCACAAGGGTCGAGACAAACAGAAAACATGCGCATGATTTTAAGTGAACTTTCTTGTGATTTTATGTGTTTGTAAAATCTGTATAGCAATAGAAAAGTATTCAAAACAGAAAACAGGAAACAGCTATTAGGGAGACAAATGAACAAGGTGAAAATATTCTTACCCTAGTCACGATTATGAAGAGAAAAACAAACAAGGATCGGACCCTCTTTTCACAGCCGAAACACAACAAAATCTCATCTCGTACAGTTTGATACCCACGACTTTAATACTCCCAAGCCGCACCAGAATTTTCCCACGCCTTGAGTTACACCACACACGATCAAAGGCCCTTTTTCTAGCTTGAAATTGAACGAGAAGAATCAAGAGAAAGAGCAGCAGCCGTTTTGTTTTGATTGGGGTTTCTAGGTTGTTTTTGATTAAATTTTTCTGTGATAAACTTTTGAGAATTAATCGGTTATGATGCAAATGGGAATGCCGAGTATTAGATGAAAATAATGGGGGGTAAGTTGCCATGAAATATGGGATTTGATTTACTCATTCTTTATTTAGCTTCATCATGTACTTAGTCAAGATTCAAGTTCACATTCAAGAGTATAATTTTCACAATTTCTGCCAATGTATACCTCCTAGGTTCAACGTATCGCGAAATGTTCGAGTATTAATAATTTTAATACTTAGGTTAAAATTGGATATTCGTTTAGGATTTTTACGGGTGTTATATTTATAAATAGTTAATAAGTTTATTAAGTATATAGAAATATTAAGCATGTGTCACACGAATGTGTCAGTATTATTTCTTCTCCCAACTTATGTAAAGGACTGAAGCTCAAGTAATCGGACGTGGAGTTGGGTGCTTTTAAAGGAGGTTTTGCTCTTTCCATACGTTATTCAGATATGTAGTATAAACTATGTGTTTGAAATAATATGTTTTGCATTACGGTGAAGAAAGTCACTCATGTATTTGATACCTTTTTCTTGAAACAATTCTATTTACAAAAGCTTACTTAAACAAACTTCATTTATTCAGTCGAGTACCCCCGATCAAAACTAAGCATAATTACTAAATACGCATAACCCTTGCAAAACCGATTATTCTTTACGGTGAACAAAGCCCGTGCATCGCACGGGCCATGCTGTCTCGTCTTTTCAAATAAACAAACAACTTACACCAGTTATATCTTGAGTCAGCATATCTTGAAATTGGGCACGCTCTAATTTCATGCTCAGTTATACACAAACTGCTTTCTGCACAAAACATAACCATTTTCAAAACAATCGCACAAAATCAAACAATTTCCATTCATGATTCGAAATTCAAACTAATTACTCTTATCTTCTATACGAGATGACCTCCATTTCAGCCGCAGATTTTGTGATAAATCAAACACGATCTCAATCGAAGCTCAATTTCAAATAAATAAATAATAAAAATCTCATTTCAAAGTGGTATGATACATACCCTAATTCAAAGCGATAAACGCCCATTCGCTCATTATCAGAATTTCAAAGAATGTATTTCACATTAGGAATTTTATCATCTTGATTAAATTGACAATGTTATGATTTGTTGAGGGTAAACACTCAAAAGGGTTCCGCCAAATCCGTGGATGTGTTGGAATTCTTGCCTATAAATAGCAAGCCACATTCAAGAAATCTTTTATCATTTTTAACTATATTTTGCATATATACTCTCATTTCTCTCATCTAACTCAGTAGCAACTCACTTGTGTGATTCTCTTATGTAGCAAGGAAGTTCACAAGTTCATCCGAGAAGTTACAAGTTTCAACACAACGTTGCAAGACTTGTTAGCTTTGCATTGTATAAACCCTTATGGTTTATACTCCATTTGTGTCTTGTTAAGAAGTGATCGGTTAGTATTTTAGTCCTCAAAATACATTAAGTGATAGGAGTGGTTGTGCCTTTATAAAAGAACTCGACATCTAGCTTAGTGTCGGAAATATCGGATAGGCGACGTTAGGGTGGTTCTACCTTGAACTAGGACCCGGTATTTAGCTTTGTACTGGATAAAGTGTAAGCGACGATTTTAAGGCTTTCTCCGCCGGTGAAAGGAGCTTGTTGACTAGTGAAGGAAACTCTCGAGTTGGATACACGGGGAGTGGAGCAGGGCAAGGAAAAAGAGTCCTTGTAGCCGAACCACTATAAACATCCGTGTTATAGTTTGATCGTTTCTTACTTTACTCTTGCTTATTACTTATTGTTTACTAGCTTTATTCAACAATTACACGCAAACATTTAAAAGATAATCAAGATAAAAAGCGGTAAACTATTCAACCCCCATTCTAGTTTTCCAAAAACATGTTATGTATGATTGTTGATTTTGATGTAAAGTTTGAGATCCGTTTTTTAACTGGTTAATGGGTTTGTAAGTTTGATGATGTATGTTAAATGTCTGATAAAATGCTTAAATAAGTATATGATGGTAGTTTTGATGTTCTTTTTGTAAACCTCCATTATATGCTACATTTCACAAATTTTTCAAGTCCACAAATTGTTCAAGTAGCTAAACATTTTAATAGTTTACTAGTTATAATGCCCGCGCACGCGCGAGTTTTTTTTTTAATTTTTTTGAATGATATATTTTTATTTATTAAAAAACAAATAATTTAATCTTTATTTTGTTGGATTTATGATGTTCAATTATAGTTTTTATTATTAAAGATAATCATTTAAAAAGTTTAATCTTATTGTTAGTTGCATATTATCTATATTTTTTGTATTTATCTTCTATGTGTAGTATATCAACAAAACGAATTTATAAATCTATAGATTAAAAAATATTAATTAAAATATTACCTTATAAGAAAATATACTTTTTTTTAATACGAAAGTCCCCACTTAGGGTTTTGTTTTATTATATAAAAGATGGCTAAACAACTTATTTGTGTCAAATAAGATGTTTTATAGGAACCATAATAGAGGAGCCTTTTTAAAAGAACTTATATAGCTTATATGCCATAAAGACAATAAGCACAAGCTCTTTTAATAAATTAACCCAAACACCCCTAAATACGCTTACCTAGTGAATGTCAAGTATAGAAGCATAAGATATAGGTTGTTTGGTTGACAATGTGATCGACTTTTATCCACAATGACATAAATATGTTAATTTTATTATTTTGAACTAGCGTTGAAGTTGGGGGTGAATGAGTGTTTGATAAACATATTTTAGTGTTCGCACTAAGTAGTTTGATTTTATTTTAAGTGAGATAAGGTGTTTATGATAAGCAAATAAGCATAGTCGATGTAAGCATAAGCTATGAAAATACGCAATTCCAAACACCCCTGACACCATATTTATATATCAGAGACATATATGGCTTAACTTGATCTTAAAGTTTTATACGGCCAAGCTCATCACTCTAAATTTTCTTTTGGACATTTTTTGACCCCCCATAGGTGTATCTGTTTAAAATCTATTTTAAAAAATCTTGAAAATTTAATAGGAAAGAGGGTTTAATATCAGTTATTACTTTATTCAATAGGTCAAGATTAAGTTTTATCTTGGGTATTGCATTAATCACACAGGGATTAAGTTTTTTCTAAGTATAAAAGAGATATATTTAGCATTTTCGGGCTTTTATGGATGAAATATTAAAAACATGGATTTCTCATTAAATATAAAATATATTATTTTAATTAATTACCAATAACAGTCTAAGACAATAAATATTTCATGTTTCAAGTTAGTTTTAATGGTACCATTAAACCAGTATAGAAGAAGCATTACAACCATGTTATAGGTCACATCATTTGTTAATATTTGAATAAAATCAAAGCAATATCGACACAACAAACTAATGGCTTCCGCAAGAAATGTTTCTTCCATTGCAGTACTTTTGGTATTGATGCTTCTTTGCATGTTTTTTGTAATGAGTTCAGGTATGATTTTCATATTTGGTCCTTTTATTATTAATTAAGTTGCACGTTTTAGAGCTTTTACCTAAAGGGCAAGTTACTTTAACCAAATGTGTCTTACACTGTTGCAGCGCTATTGCCGGCATGTCTTGGAAATTGTGCATCGATTGGGGATTGCTTAGCACTTTGTAAAAAAGCAGGCTTTATAACAGGTGGTTGTAATGCATCAGGAAGATGTTGTTGTCGTGACTAGCCGGTTTATTATTTCAGATTGTAACCATGAACTATGAATGTATGAAATAAATTATTAAAAGTTGTCTAAGAATAAGTGCAGCAACTTAATAAATGGTTAATGCTTGTAAACCATCTTTTTGGGATTTAAGGTTAAAAGTTGTTGACTATTATTTGCCTGTCACTTTTTGTCATTTCAGTATCATATATTCAATGACGAAATATTCACAAAAACAACCATAGGTTGGATCCCGATCTTGACAACCTTTGTCATATGCATGGAATTGGTGGTGTGTAAATGTAGTTAGTAGTTTTATTAAGCAACAAATATACATATAAATCATACATAGAGAAAAAAAGATTACATCATATCTCCAAATGCCTAAACTATCACAGTTTAAAGACTAACATATGGAGAAAAGATGAAGT
Organism: Artemisia annua; assembly: GCA_014162995.1. Taxonomy (NCBI): domain Eukaryota; kingdom Viridiplantae; phylum Streptophyta; class Magnoliopsida; order Asterales; family Asteraceae; genus Artemisia; species Artemisia annua. The sequence goes on from LBNU01032583.1 coordinate 44,683, forward strand.
ATCACAATAACCTCAGATTTATTGAGCTAATGTGGCACCGGTTTTCTTCAACCGATTGCGTGCCGCATCGTCGGTATTTACAGCAGAAGAACGAGCAGCCGATGCTGCTGCTGTTTGAGTACTATCTTGTGGAGCTGCAGTTGCCTGTTGTTTCATAATAATATCACTATTAATATATGTTTGATCATCTGTAAATAAAATAAGCAGTCGCCCAAACACTCCCTTGTTATATTGTGATGCTAATGGTTATAAATGGTCATTGAGGAATTTTTTGGGGCTAATTATTGAATTTATCTTATTATTGCATCTTGATACAACATCTGAGAAGTTTTGTACGTGGGTTAGAAACTATTTTGATATGGCGGGTACAAACTACCTTATTTGACGATCTAGAAACAAGGTATGCTTTGATTTGAAGCCCCCTCCTTATAAGGACATGTTGTGTTGGAGGGAAAAAAACCCCTCATTCTCTTGAATTGTAAATAGGAGTACAAAAAATCATCCCATATGGACTCATTGGATTCAAAATTCTATTTGTGCCTGTAATACGAACTTGTAACTTTCTTGCCATTCGCTTGCTAGATTTCTTTTATAATAATATCACCAGTGTCTTAGATTATATTTATCCAAGCTGTTTATAAGATTATAAGTTAATCAAATAAGTTATTTAGATTAAGCTAACTCAAAATCGCTTCTTTGATATATTGATTACTAGATACGCAATCCCAAACACCCCTATATTTCAAATCCTAGAATAGAACATAAAAAAACAAAAATCATACCGGAGGGGCTTGAGGTCTTTGATAGGCTTGTGCCATAATCATTTGAAGAATTTCGAAAGCACGTGTCTGACCGTAGACTAAAACTCGTGAGCAGTAAAGAGTTGCCGAATCTCCAGCCCTTGTCTTCAATTCCATTAGGGTGCGATCAATCTCTGCTTCATGCTTTGAAACGTATGGTTTCACGAAGGACTGATAAATAGATTTTGTTCCCTGAAATAATAAAAACACGACAATGAATATCAACATTAAGTGAGAATTCACTTTTAGTCAACAGATTTTAAGCAAATGCATACACAAGAAACCTTACCATTGTTTTAGGGTGCCACAAGTATACACATAATACCAACTTGGCTTCACTATACATTGGGAGCCTTCAACATTACAACAAAAGTAAAACCCGAAGTTAGAAGTACCATCATGAGCTAGAGGTTATTCATAAAAACATATTCAACGCGTAACTAGATATCAACTCTTTTGTATGTTTTAAGTACAAATGGGAAAAAAATAATAAAAAATAATAAAAACATACTTTCAACAAAACTGAAAATAAATTCGGTTAGCTTAGATACGATAGCTTGAGTAGCCATCGTATCTTTCAACTTATAAACATCTTTCACTATGTCTTACCATCCAACGAATGCATCACCAAATGGATCCCAAACAGTCATTAGAGCAATCAATATCCTGTAAAAATTAAGGTAAGGTTTGAAAACCAAGGTTGTAAATAGCGTATCTTTTGACACAAATGATAACAAGTAACAAGTTTATGTATAATACCAATATTGGCACCAAAAGCGCAGTTGATCGACATCTGGTTTATTTTTCTCTATATTTTTGAAGCATTCATAAGCTGGATATAAATATGCCAGCAACAACCTGCAAATAGTTAGGTACCAAATAATTAACAAAAATCCCGTCAAGAACCAACATAAAGAAAAGAGTATTTGATTGAAACATACACAAGTATTCGGTTCAGCATATATCCTAGCATCTTGCCCTGTCACAAGCAACTCAATGATTAAGTTCAGTTACCTAAACAGGTCCAAAACTATATACATAGTCCAACGAAATAATTTTGATCCTAGTTGTTAATGATGGATTATAAATAGCAAAGTGATGAAATAACATGCAAAATGAAATGCGACATGGATATTATTACTAGACATTGCAATGTCCCCAACCAACACCAAGGTGGCCTAGTGGTGACTTCTTGATGTCCTCACAATAGGTATACATCTTGATAACGAACCACCATCGCCCACCCGAGTGGAAAACCTCATACATTTAACCGTTTTTCTTGCATTGCAACAGATCCCTTTAATTATTTAAAGTTTCAATCACAAAGACTAAAACAATGATTAAACAAATTGACAACATTACTGTTAGATAGAAGAATCTTCATTTTGCAACAATAATTTTAGATTCCACATACATAATGTTCATTCATAACTGTTTCAAGGTCATAAAAAACATCATTATCTTTTGATGAACCATGAATTCATAATAAACAACAACAACAACCACAACAAAAGTTTGCAATATTTAAACCTAAAGATTGTAATAATTAAACATAATATATATTCAATCTAAGCTTTATAAAAACAAATGAGACCATGATACAATATACATACACAATAACCATGCAAATGAGATCATGCAAATAAAAAACCTGAAAATAATCTTACGGTTTATTTTTTTTACTTTCTGATATAAACAAAATGTTGATCGTGCCGCCGTTAAGCAACGGCAGACGGTCGACCAGGGAGAGAAAACTGAAAAAATCGATCAAAGTCGTTAGAGAATTTATCTCTCTTTTATTATGTTTTTTTTAGATTTTGATAACTTATTTATGTATTTATAGGAGTTGTTAATAATCTGATTCGAACAAATAAACAAGAATCCTCATCCATCCATATGATATGGACGGTTTATATTTATCATGTAACACGTTGGATAATTAGTAGTAGTAGTTAATCTAATAATGGGTTGGTTAAGTTGAGTTCATTGAATATAAAACAGTTAAATACAATTTCATTTTTTATGGTAGCCGCATATGCTTAATTATGTTCCAAAGAAAATATAAGGTTCAATTAACATGTCCTTATTTTTAATTTAAAAAAAAATAAACACTGTATATAGAGATAATGTCGTCTTTCTAAGCATACTTGTTATACGTTATGTGTTAATCACTTGTTATACGTTACTAGTTATAATACCCGTGCACGCACGGGGTTTTGACATAAATTTTAATTATAATGTTTTTTTCTTTGAGTAATTGTTAATTTAAAGTAAATGTGCTAAAAGCTGAACCTTTATACTACCCCCGTCTCAAAATAAGTGTCCAGTTTGAATTTTCAGAGTCAAATTGATTCAACTTTAACCTTAACTATTTTCGTTGATGTTATATATCCAAATCAAATTCAAATTCAAAAGAATAGTGTTACAATGGCTTGTTTAATGATTC
>LBNU01032583.1:48911-84912 GCA_014162995.1 Artemisia annua
TTTTCAATGTTTAACCTAGTATTCATACTAGCCATTCCTCTTTAACCTTGCTACAAACCTTGTCAAGTTGCTTTTTAACCAACTTTACCAACAAGTCTCACAAGCCGTGTGCTAAATCCGCTTTCTTGTAATTATAGATCTACTAACCTTTAGAGAAACCCTAAAGCTTCGATCTTTCCACCTCAAGTCTACAACCTTGATATACCTTGTACTCCAAGTAATCACTTTTCTTGAATCCCAAGACAAAGCTAAACCTTACTTGTCTTCCAAGAACCACCAAGACTTGAATTCCAAGAAACCGAAAACTTGAAGTTGAAACTTCTTGCAAAAACCTTGTCACCTTTGAAGCTCAAAACCGAAACCCCAAGAACCTTATGACAAAAGAAAACGATTTCCTATAACCCTAAGAGAATCGATCCACCTCCTTGCAAGAAAACTTCAAGAACCTTGTTGCCCAAGTAATCTTGACTCGTAAACCTAGAAACCTTGAACCTTGTAATCTACACAACGATAGCCAAACAATAACCAAAAAACGATAAAGAACACAATCACACCAGAAACTTCGACAGCCTATATCTTTTTCCTGGAAGCTCCGATGCAAGATCCCTCCGGTAAGATCCTAGATCTATGTGTCTTCAACCTACGGTTCGAATTTCGTAGAAATCCAACGGTTAACGAACCCGCAGCGCCAATTCTCTCACGACTGCGCAGTTACCGACGAACCAAACCCGGTCTACTCGTTTCTCTTGTTTTGGCTCTATCCACGTTGCGTGATTCGGTAGTCTCGAACCTGGATCTGATACCAATTGTAGAGATTCCAACGGCCCAGCATCTCACCAAGTCCATCATATAAGCCCAACTGAGGTTCCATTCTAAAACCAATTGGTGATAGAAGGAGTAGCCCACCAAGCTTATATGTTAACTTTTAGATTATAGTTCTACCGATGTGGGATTGGGTTTGTACACCCAACAGTGGCCATCTCCAAGATGAGTATCTAATGAAGTTTAAACATGAGACAGCTTGTGTGTAAATCATGGTGTGATCACTATGTCATCTTGGTAGTGGTTAGACGTCAGCTGTTAGTCATTAGATTTTTTTATTTTTAGGAACCATGGTTTTCGACATTTTGACCGACTAATCTACTGGGAAGATTAATTAACTGGGAGACTACTCTCGTAAACAAATAAACAATGGTGATAAACTAGTATAAAGAACTTTCATGGTATACAAACAAACATGCAAGAATTACTCCCGACAGGTGATGATCGATGGATTATACTTACAAGACTAAGGAAAACTTGTTATGTTTAAGTGGTGAACCTTATTCATGATTTATGACGTTTTGAAAGATTCGTAGAGTTAAGGATGCGAAGACCACGGCTTGTCTTCACCGAGGATGGACAATATATGCCATTAAATATGTCGAGAGCTTTGTCTCACCAATCACCATGATACTTTGAACTTAAGATATGTTAGCAGTTGCATGTTTAATTACATTAATCACACAGCCACTATATATTTTTTACTTTGGAAGAAACATTGAACATGTCACCTATTATGTTTTTTTAAGGATAATGATATATTAATATGCAAATTATATTGTTAATGTTGATACAAAAGTTGGGCGTTCCTTGTCTTGAGTACCAATTTGGTTGTAATACTTGAGACCTGCATACTAAGAAAACAAAAAGACACCGTTAGGCTTATCGTGGGATTATTTCCCACGATTATCCTCCGGCGTGAGAGTAAGTAATCGGTTTTAGGGTTTGCAGAAGAGTTAGGGTTGTGATATCGTACCTCCTATGAGAGCCGTGATGCCCTATATATATACACACGAATCCTCGTAGGTTTCGTGTTCCTTACTCCTCGGCGTGTCCGCCTAAATCGGTTATTTGATATATATCCCATAAATAAGAGATATCCTATATCAAAACCATAAATAACTTTGGGTTTGGGCCTTCGTGAGCCCAAACCGTCACCATAATAGTCCACACATGGTGGGCTTAAGTACTAGTGACGTTTGATGGTCGGGTTCGTGACCCGAATATAGACTATACGTCATCATGTCCCCCCAGTCTAGTATGCGCACGGTGAAACCGCAGATGCTAGACTATTAACCATAGCGAAAAATGCGCCCGCATACGTGGCAGATAAGTTCAAACGTTTCCCGCCCAAAGGGATATACCATGAATCTAGTCCTAATAAGTCCAAAAGATCTACCTCGAAAAGTGTGGGAAAGTGCAAAAAGTGTTGTACCCTGTGAGTTCTCAGCCACACGATGAAGGTTAGTGGAGTCCACGTGTCAATCATCTACAGGGGGGGGGTAACCCTATATAAACTACCGCCTCCCTTTCACTATGATTATCACAGTAAAATTGCTCATTTCCACCATTGATAGATCTTCGAAACAGCGATAAAAAAAGCAAGAACCTTTTAGGTAATCAGCGCGTGCGCTTAGTATAACAATGGTTCTTCAATTGTCTGACTTTACCTCCGATATAACCGAGGATGAGCTACGGCAGTTCGCCTCGGATTATTATATCCCTCACGCGTTGCACCCGGTAGTACCGGTGGCAACCGCGTCCATAGCTGACTTCCCCGAGGGTAAGGTGGGGGTATACACGCGTTTTTTCGAATTCGCAAATCAGCGCGTGCCCCTTTCCTTATTCTTGTGTGATGTTCTTAATTATTATAGCCTCCATATATCTCAGCTGCACTGTATAGGCGCAGCTAAGATAACCAATTTTGAGGTAAATTGCCGCCTCCTGGCAATTAATCCAACAATTCACCTTTTTCGCGCGTTTTACCACTCAACGTGGTCGAACGGGTGGGTTACCTTTGCCAAACGCGCGGGGCGTTTGCAGTGTTATTCAGAGAAATTGGACGCGCTCAGGAATTGGCGTGAATATTTCTTCTGGATAGACGACGCGTTTTTCCCTTGGGATTTTGCTTTTTATACCCAAGGGACGCTGCCAAAGGATGAGCGCCCAGCCCCCGGAACGTATAATGCAGAGGACGCGGATACTATTAATGCCAACCGTATCCTTATCCGTGCGTATCCGGAAGAGTTCCTGGTGCATATGGGCATCAGTCGTAACTACTTCCAACCGGAGACGGAAGTGCCAACATTCTTGGACGAGTATGGGCGGGGTGGGTGCTTGTCCTTCATTTTTCTCTTCTTTGTAGTGTAAGCGCGCTCTTCCCTCTGTAAGTTATGTAACGTATTTGCTGTTTGTTTGTTTGTTGCGTAGAGATGGATTTGTTCAGTGTTGTGCAGCTGGAGAAGCCGAAGCTGGTGACAGTGGGAGTGCGCCCACTGAGGGAAGGTGAGACGCCAATCCTGGCAGCTACTGCTGGGCGCACTATGGAGATTGCGCACCAGGAGCCTGAGGATTCTCCTTCCGTGGCGTTACAAGTCACGCCGGTGCAGAGTGTTCCCCACACTGTGGAACAATCTCCAGAAGCAGCTGAGTCACACCACGACTCGTCAAACAGTGTGGAGATTCTGGAGCCAAAGGAGATTGGCCAAGGCGTGAAGCGCAAGAGAGCGTCTTCTGGTGGTTATGGCGCAAGTTCCTCCCGGAGGAAACGCCATCTTATCACTGATGAGCCTGCGGAGGAAGATGTGTCCGCCACTGATGCGGAGAAAGATGCTTCCAAGTCTCCTCCCCCCATGTAAGTAACATAATTTGCGTGTACTTAGAACTTCTTGATTTTTTCTCTATCCATATATTGTATTGATGCTATAGAGTAACATCTATCTTTTTTGACGCGCAGTGTGGAGCAGACTAAACCATCTGAGGATGCTGCCTTTGTTGAAGAACCTGCGCAGGAGAGCGCAGATGCGGAGCCCAAGGCGTTAGGGCAGTTGATGGAGGAGCTAGAGCTGGCCGCTGCGCGTCAAGCCACGCTGATTGCTCAGGTGAGAACGAGCTATTCCGGTGAGAGTAGCCGTTCTGCGCAGAAGGAGGAAGAAATCTCCTGGCTGAAGGCGCAGTTGGGTAGCGCCCAAACTGAGTTGGCAAGCGCCAAGGCGGAGTTGGAGCGCTCCGATGCGTATGCGCGGAAGCTAGCTGATGAGAAGATGCAGCTCTGGGCGCAAGTGAGCCAAGAACAATCTGCTTTCGAGCAATATAAGGCCACTTGTCTTTGGGCAATGAAGTACATGGAGCAGTATAAGTCCAAGCACTTCTCTCAGCTAGACAACTTCCGGAAGACTATGGAGACTGCGCTGGAGAAGCAGGAGGAGAAGCTGCGCAGGCTGAGTATAGAGTACGATGAGGAGCTGTACCCTCATTTAGTGTCTTCCATCGCCGAGCGCAGGTAGTGTCTGATTCATTGTCTCCTTTAAATTCAATGTTTGTGAACTTGTAATCTTATGTTGTTGTATTTGTAGGTGGCTGATCAGTCATGGCCTTCGCCTGGCTGCGCTGAGCACGTTGGAATCCCCAGAGGTTGTGGGGGCTTTTGGGAAGGTAGTCCAGTGCGCCTTAGCATGTGGCGAGGCGTTGGCTGTGGAAAAACTTGATGAGGGCAAGCTGCTGACAGTGCCCGTCTCTGAGGTGCCTGGTTATAAGGCTGATACTTACGCGGAGCTTGTTGCTGCGATGGAAGAAATGAAGCTGGTTGAGCTGCCTCACATCGCGCGACTGGAGCGTGACCAGGACTACCCAATCAGCGTCATCATGCAGGGGCTAACCTTGGCGAAACATCTGGTGGAGGTCGCTGAGGCACAACCAGATTACTATTTGAAGCCGGATGTGTCACAACTGCAAGTGCCCATGTTTTCTCAGCCTCGCGACATCTTGAACCCGTTTGCTATTGAGAGGGAGGTCCCGCTGCAGAGATCCTTAGATGCCCATGCTTCTAGACTTGCTAAGAAGAAGGGCGTAAAAGGGAAGGCCATTCTGTGTGGCGTCGGTGCAGCTCATCTCCCAAGGTCCGATGGGGTGCCCGTTAGCGTGCCAACGGTTGCTCCCAGCGATGCTGAGCTGTTGAAGAAGCTTGGGGATGCCAAAGATGCTGCAGGCCATAGTTGCAGCTCCCCAGCTTAGGCGTACATCTAGTTTTTAGGCTTGTTTAGTATTTTTTAATTCTCCATAGATGAACAGTTTTGTATGTATAAACGCGTAGTTTATAATAAGAAGAAGTTCATTTGTATATTTGCACTTATCTTTTTTGAATTGCATAAGTAATCGTACTGAAAAAAGAGATTATAGAATCTATAATCACTTATTATTGTATTTGAACTTGTTGTTCTTTGTTCATATTTTGTATGTGAATGATATTTGTACTTAGCTATATATCTTTGCATCAAGATGTCTAAGAATCAAAAACGTACTCAAAAGAAAATCATAATCGTGTATGAAGTTCATAAATTAAAGATCATAGTCGTGTATGAAATTTGTAACTTAGAAAAAATCACAATTGTATATGAAATTTTACAAGTGTATGCAGCGTACTGCGAATATTATTTTAAGGAATCAAGAGTTTTGGTTCCTAAGTTGTTAAACGCGCACAATGTGCAATATTTACGCATCCGTCGTGGGGTGCACAATGAACTTACGCCAACGTCTTGAGCGTAAGGTGTTTAACAAGGATGCGTGATCCGGTGTTAATGGGTTTGCAACCCTCTTACTCAACGAGTTATTTAGTAGGTTTACTCATCCTTTTACCATCGTGGGTATTTATAAGTACATGCACGCCATGTAGGCGAAGGGTAATATAACCAACATATTGAAAGATAAATAGTATTTAAATAACAATGTAAAGAAAATGTATCGCGGAGTTAGCTAGAAACCGCGAATTTGAATTAATACTTGCAAGTTTTTGTAAAAAAAAATGAAGAAAATTACTTGTCTAAATAAAAAACAAGAACTGAAATACATGGACATTTATTGAGCACTTACTAAAGTGCGGAGGTGTCATGTGTGGGGCCGTAGCCCTTCCTAAAGATAGCATCTCTTGAGATTGCAGATGTTCCACGTGCGTTGTAGCTCCTGGCCATCTTTGTCACGCAGCTTGTATGCGCCTTTTCCTAGTGCTTCAATGACCTCATAGGGTCCTTCCCACTTTGGTCCAAGCTTTCCTGTATCTTCTGCGTGGCTTGCATCGTTTGCGCGGTATACAAAGTCGCCTGGTCTGAATGAAGTGTTGCGTACTTTAGTGTCGTAGTATCCCTTCATCTTTGACTTGGCTTTTGCTTCACGTATAGTTGCGCGTTCGCGCCTTTCTTCCAATAGGTCCAGGTCTATACGCATTTCATCATCATTGGTCGCCACATTAACTTCCGCAGTACGAATAGTTGGCATCCCAATTTCGGCTGGTATAACAGCTTCTGTCCCATAGACAAGAGAGAAAGGGGTGTCCCCATTACTGACTTTGATTGTTATGCGGTGCGCCCATAATACATGCGACAATTCATCCACCCATCTTCCTTTGTGGATATCTAGGCGCGCCTTAATTCCTTCTCCTAAGCTACGGTTTGCGCGTTCAACTAGCCCATTGGTTTGTGGGTGTTTGACTGACGCGAAGTGTTGTGTTATGTTTAGCTCTGCGCACCAATCTTTGAATTGTCACGGAATTGTTTTCCGTTATCTGAGATGATCTCCCCAGGTAATCCAAAGCTGCATACTATGTTATCCCAAACGAATCGTTTTACTTGATTACATGTTATTGTTGTTACTGCTTTTGCCTCAATCCACTTGGTGAAGTAATCTATTGCCACGATAAGGAATTTCAATCCTCTTGCTGCAACAGGAAAGGGGCCTGCAATGTCAATGCCCCACTTATAGAACGGCCATGGCGAAGTAATGGGGGTTAACTCTTGTTGTGGTTGGCGTGGGATAGGTCTGTGTACTTGGCAGTCGCTATACTTCCTTATCATATCACGCGCATCACGATGCATTGTAGGCCAGTATTATCCTGACCGTAAGGCTCGTGCTACAACAGACCGTGGTCCTGCGTGCATACTGCATGGACCGACGTGAATCTCTCGAAGTGCGTAATCTGCTTGAAGAGGTCCAACGCACCTAAGCCATGGTTGTAAGAATGAGCGCCTGTATAAGACGCCATCTCTAAGTTCAAATCGCTGCGCTGTGCGTCGTATGTGTCGAGCCTCCTTCTGCTCTTGGGGCAGTATGCCTTTACTTATGAAGTCCATAATAGGGGTCATCCACGTGGGGCCTTGCTCCTCTATCACCGTGGATACTTCCATCTCCGAGATGGATTTGTCTTTTAGAATCTCCACCAATACCTGTTTTGACAGGTGAGCAAAACTTGTAGATGCAATCTTGCTTAGCGCATCTGCTTTCTTGTTTTCCCCTCTAGGAACTTGTTTGATTGTGAACCTGTCAAATCCTTGGATTAATGATTTTGTCTTTTCGAGGTATTGGATCATGTTATCTTCTTTAGCCACATATTCGCCCGACACATGGTTTGCTACTAGTCGGGAATCCACATTTGCTTCTAGGTTGCGTACACCCATTCGAGTTGCAATGCGGAGTCCGGCAATTAGGGCTTCATATTCTGCCTCATTATTTGTGGCTGTGAATTCAAAGCGCAGTGCGTATGTGAATTCCATTCCTTCTGGATTGGTGAGGATAAGGCCTGCCCCCGAACAGAACCCATGGTTCTAGTAATGTCTCTTTGGTCTGTGGAGTTGTATCATCGGTATCTGGTTTCTCGATGATGAAGTCTGCTAGAACCTGCCCTTTAACCGCAGTGCGTGGCCTATAGGAGATGTTATGCTCGCCTAGCAATACACTCCACTTTTGCAATCGCCCAGATGCGTCAGGTTTGGAGATAACTTGCTTGATAGGTTGGTCTGTGATCACCACTATGGGATGCGCTTGGAAGTACCTGCGCAGTCTTTTGGCTGCAAATACTAATGCTAAGACCAATTTTTCCATTGGAATGTAGTTAATCTCCGTTTTCTTAAGTGCTTTGCTCACGAAATGTACCGTTGTTTGTACCGAATTCCTATCTGTTAGTAGCACTGCGCTAACTGCTCCATGAGTCGCGGATAAGTACATGATCAACTCTTCCCCTGGTCGGGCTGCGACTAGCTTGGGAAGCGCCGCTATATGCTGCTTAAGCTGTATAAAAGCTTCTTCCGCTTCAGTGGTCCACCGAAAGTCTCCCTTTTTTGTACACTTTTTGAGTGTTTTAAAGAGTGGGAGTGATTTATCCGCTGATTTGGACAGGAATCTGTTTAAACCGGCTAACTTCCCGTTCAGAGACTGAACTTCCTTCAACGTGCGTGGAGAAGGAAGTTGGATGACGGCTTCTGTTTTTTCTGGGCATGGTTTAATGCCATCTGGTTCTATCAAGTATCCCAAGAACATGCCTTCTGTAGCGCCAAAAGTGCACTTCTTAGGATTTAACTTCATGTTGATCTTCCGTAGTGTTCTGAATGTTTCTTCAATGCCGCGCACCACTACGTCTTCAGTATGGCTTTTTATGACAAGGTCATCCACACAGACTGCTAGGTTGCGGCCCACTTGTTTTTCAAATGCGTTGTCTACCAAGCGCTGGTAAGTGGCGCCCACATTCTTTAGGCCAAATGGCATCTTCGTATAATAATAGACACCTTGGCTCGTGTGGAAAGCTGTCTTTCTTCATCTTCCTTAGCCATTTGGATTTGGTGGTACCCTTTGTATGCGTCCAAGAAACATTTAAAGGGGTATCCTCATAAAGATTCCACCTTCCAGTCTATCTCTGGCAATGGATAGCAGTCTTGTGGACATGCTTTGTTGAGATCAGTGAAGTCTACGCACATCCGCCAACTACCATCGCTCTTTTTGACCAACAAACAAGGCCGGATAACAAATCCAAATCCGAGATGAGATCCAAAATTACAAAATCAAACAATCCAAATTCAATCAGGATCAAACCAATTCCAAACATAACCAATATCAACTCCGAACGTCGACAAAATCGAATCCATACATAGCCAAAATCAAAACGTAACCGAAATCCAAATCAAGACGTAACCAAAAGTAAAATCAGGACGTAGCCAAGGTCAAATCCAGACGTAGTCAAAGATAAAATTCAAATATATCCAAAATCAAATCCAGAAATTGCCAACAGTTATATCGAGACTTAGTTGGAAATCAAATCAAGACGAAGCCAAAAATCAAATCCAAACATAACCAAGATCAATTTCAACGTAGCCGAGATCATATCCAAACGTAGCCGAAATCAATTTCAAAATGGTCTAAACTAAACCGAAAAATATCCAAAATTCAACTCAAGACGTAACCGGGAGTCAATTCAATACGATGCCAACAATTAATTCCAAGCACTCCAATAAAATTGACGAGGCTTATGTCGTCAAGCAACTCGTATTCAAATAGTGCCAATCGGGTCTAACCCGACCCATGGCGAACTACGCTCGATGGCGACAAACAGAAATTCCACATAAATGAGGACGTTTAGTGGCTCTAGAAGCATTACGATTTATGCGATGTTGTGATGCCAGTGTGTCGTATGTGTGAGTGCAGGCTTTCGTGATATTTATTGCTCGTGTGTGCACGCAAAACTTATCGTTCCCAAAATCAAATCACCCAGAACATAATCCTGTTATAACTACTCTCAGTATCGCAAAATTCACCTCTGAGTCGGACATAGGTGATCAGGCTATGTCCTACTGTCCCTGGCTGAATATAGGTTATCAGTCTATATTCACCCGAGGTTCAATGAATTTTAAAATACTCAGCCTAGTTATACTAGTAACATGTCCTTTATATCCAAAATCATTCCCAAAACCACGATAAGCGTACAAAATTGACATTCAATAATGAGATTACGCAAGGAAATAGCGTAACTCTGCGACAGGTATGGTGTGTGCATAATCGTAAGTATATGAAAATACTTATAGTGAATAGCGAAAATAGGCGGATACAAAATATCCAATAGTAAAGCACACATTTCAACCGATAACTCGTCAAATATACCATAAACATCTCATCAATCATATCATCAATTATTATTATCACATCTCGTAATATATCTTCAAAACATATCATCAAACATCATTCATCATCTAATCAATTATATCCTCAAACAAAATGATACACGAGGCAGCAGCTTGGCAGGCAGGCACGTGGCGGTCATAGGATTAAGTTTTCCGAAAAGTGGTTATAGTCTATGTTTTAAAATATACCCAGTTCTCTATAACCTAGGCTCTGATACCAACTGTAACACCCCCAAAAATCGGGTCTAGCGGAAGCATACATGTCATTGGGGTGCTACGAAATTGGTATCACAACATAAGTACAAAGAATGGTTTTTATTTCATTCATAAAGAATAAAATTTATTATCAAGAACATTAAGTTTACATGATATAAAAATAGTGCGGAAATAGGCCCATAAGATGAGTATAGCGGTCCCAAATATATCAGAGTCTACTATGACCATGCCTTGCCATGCCAAAAGCCTTCAAATGTAAGTTATCACCTCAACCTGAAAATACATGCTAAAGGTCAGCTTACGCTGGTGAGTCCATAGAGTTTAGGTTTACAAAACAGTTGTGGACCTGAAGAGTTATTTGCTAAATGTGACTAGAGGCAGATATTAATCATGCATTTCACGCCATGGGCCGCCCTCCGCAAGGGTCCCATATTATAATAATCACACCATAGGCCGCCCTCCGCAAGGGTCCCATATTATAATAATCACACCATGGGCCGCCCTCCGCAAGGGTCCCATATAATATCAACAATAAGAGATTTACTACCATAGGAATGGTAGAGGGTCTATAGTGAGTGGGCCCCTCAACGGTCACTAGTCAGGCAATGTAAAACAGTAAGGAACCACCCGTTACTGCCCCGAATCTAGGCCGTAGGTAGAGATATACACTTTTCTAAGGGCACAAGCATCCTTAGCCTAAGGCAAAATCTACCGCATCTAACCTCATCTAGTCAACACATAGTAGCAAACAAAAAGCTTTGAAAAGGTCCAAGAAAATAGTTGAGCTAGGAAGCTCACATTTATATCAGGAATCACATAATGCCTTTGAATAGCCAATTCAAGTACATCAGTTAATCAACTCAATCAATCAATCAATCCAATCCAATCCAATCAATCAAATCTTAATCAAACATCTCACGTATTCAGATAAACAATCATTGAGTTTAGTTAAAACAAGCATGTATTCTCTCCCAAAATAGTTATGAAAACCGTTAAAAGTAGGGGCTATGAACTCACCTTAGCCACAGCAATGCAAAGATCACGATTGACACAACTGGCATCTAAAGCTAATCACAACGATATCCAAAAGATGGGCACGACGGCACCAAGTAGTATGAGCACGACGGTACATCCTAATACGCATACGATTATCTTAAAATACGTCTCGTACAATAATAAAGTCTATAAAAGATAATGTGTCATAGTTTTCGTGGATTACTCAAATTCAATCCTTGTAAAAGCTTAAATATCAATGTTTCGTGTGGTGTGGTAAGAATATATAGACTCTAAGTACAACTCACGCCAAGGAAAAATAGACATCGACATACAACTTACACAAAATAGAAACCGACATTCGACATAGTCGAGAGAAATACTAACGAGAACCCAAAGCCGAGGAAGAAATGACAAAGAGAAGTCAAAAGTTTAACGACGAGGAATTATGTCAATAAAATAAGTCAACTTGTATGTTTCGGTATTTATCCTATAATTCCCAAGTAGCTTGTACGAAACATATATGTTTTATAAAGATTTAGTTTACATTTAAAAATCACACGGTAGAGCAATACCTTTCGTCATTTGACGGTGTTATAATAAAAGAATTTTCTAAAAATTCAATTATATAAAGCTTTTACAACAGTTTCGTCGTGACTAGTTTAATAGAACTAGCACAAGTCAAAACACTCTAATTAAATCAATTTTCTAAACACAATATTTCCTGACATATTAATAGAAAATTAATCAGGAGTATTCATTGGTTACTAGACGTTATTTCCTTATTGTATATCCGTTACGAATCAAATATATTAAATTTGTCGCAAGTCTAATATATTGTATTCGTTTCAGTCCAATAAGTCCAAATTGTCTAATGTCCAATGTCCAATATTTGTCAAATTATAATCCAAGTATATAATCCGTTAAGTGTCCTTATTATCCCATTCCAAGTCGTAATCCCGAGTATAGTCCGAAACATACCAATGAGCACTAATGTCAAAGACAATTAAACTTGTTAGTCAAATATATTTTGACTCAATAACTCATAACTATACACATTATTAATATCAAGACAAAACACACTTTACTCAACTATTATTGTTTAATATTCTAACAATTACCCATTTTGTTTTGTTGGCTTAGCCCATAACAGAAATACGCATCCTATTTGTGAATGTGAACAGACAACGACTAAGACTAAGCTCTCGACACTATGGTGATGTCTCGAGCCGAGACACACAACAAACATAACGCACCCTATGTGAGTTCTTGTTACACCAAGCTAAACCAACACAAATAAATAAGTAATACTCACTAGATTCGAGACATAAACAAGCTCTCGACACCCTTTACCAAAACGTGACCCATGCTAACTGACTCGAGAGCGAATAATCACACCACCATTATTTTCTTACCACACTAATTCGAATCCAAAATAACAACCGGAACTTCAATACATCAACAACGACAAAGTAGTCATATAAACTCAAACTCAAAACTGAAAATCCTAGTATGAACAAAAGTCAGATAAGTAGCAAACTCAAATACCAAATGCAACTCATAAACCCACATCAATCGCAACATCGAGAATACCCAGATCCAAACCATGACCAGAAATAACGACTACATCACTCGACACCATATATCAGATTCGTAACCACACAAATTATACTACGAAACTTTTTTCAAAACATGTTTAATCTCGTTTTAATCCACAAAACTTATTAATTAGTTTTCACTATTTTAGATCCACGAAAACATTAACACATCAACATAAAAACTCGACAATAGTATAAACAAGATGAGTTGTGGTTTTAACATACCACACGGACACACACAAGAGAGAGAGAGACGTGAGATAGAGGAGGTGATGGTGGTCGCGAACTACTCGAACCAGGAACACTCCAACTGCTCGATCTATATAACAACTCACGAACATGCGTCTTTGGTCTCCGTATAACTCAGAACACGAGAGGGATAAAAATGGTTGTCAAATCGTGACTGAAACTCGAGATAACAAGGTGTTCGAGTGAGATTGGTGGCGCGTGATGCATATCAAAAGATAGAGGATGAAAAGATGCACATGATAGTGGTGGCGGTGAGATGTTGGTGACGGCGGTGGCAGCGATACAGTGGCCGGAATGGGAGCGGCTGAGAGAGAGGGGAGGGTGATGAAACCCTCAAATGGGGAAGAGGGAGTATAAGTGGGTTTTTATAGCCATGACCTAAAATAAATAAAAGTGCAAAATACAACTTGTAGGTTTCACAAAAGATGAGGGGCAGCTGTGAAAATTCTTTCACAGGGACCAGAACTGTAATTTTTATGATATCTTACACGAACAAAGTTTGGGGCTCATTTAAACTAGTAAACGGAAGATCCATTAGACGAGAATAACACCAATGCGCTCAGAATAATATTTCCGATGAAAAAAATGAACATAAATACCCCTAGTTTCTCATGAATAGTACCAAACTCAAAATAGATGATCTTTTCCCCGAATAGAACATGTAGGGAAATTTGCGGGTTGTTACAGCCTCACCTCCTTAGCGGAATCGCGTCCTCGCGATTCAATTCAAGTTACCCGTTAAAATATGAAAGAAATGAGTATACAAGCACGAGGATTTATATTCGCATTCCCTACGTAAGTTCAGGATCTTTTTGCGAGTTTCGACGAATTTTGTCGTTAAGAATGCGACTTCACCAAAGTCGTTTGGCTCCACAGTTCGTGATTTCAATCGGTTTCTCAAGAAGATTTAAACGAGTCTCAATCTGGATCTCTCTCGGAGAAATATAAACTGCCTCACCTGTAAGTCATCGCTTAGATTATATACATGAAACATCGCGAACACTGCTGAGTTCTGACGGTAGCTAGAGTCGGTGAGCTACTGGTCTAACTCTAGCAAGAATTTGAAAGGATTAATGGAATGAGGATTAAGCTTTTTACGCTTACTAAACGCTTCATGCATTTTCATGGTGAATCTTTAAACTTAATCTAGGCCGTACCTAGGGATTGAAGAGATTTACAATGTCAGGGTTTCTAATCATCCACGAGTAGCTTGCATCTCCTTACCGCCTTCGAACGATCTCCTCGATAGTTTCATGAAAAGGTTCGGGGTTAGTAAGCTGGTATTCCCAACTTCTGCCCAACAGGTCGACAATCGGCACTTACAACCGTAAAGGTGTCTCGTAAGGTGCCGTTGGAATACTGGAGGGTAGATATCGTTATAAGAGAACTTGGCCAACAGGAGGGGTCAATCCCAACCATTGCCACACTCGATTACTCAGGTAGAGGTCCGGGATTTGCTCCCGAAGTCTAGCTTGTGATATATTCGCAAAATAGCAACTCGATTTACAAAATGATTCATAAATGCTTTGAAAGGATGGGAACCGGCACTACATGCCGTGCAACGATCTTCTTCACGCATAGAATGATTAGGTGGTTGTCTCAAGGAACGTGGTTCAGGTTACTCCTCCAGGTTTCAAGACTTCAGTTGAGCACCGAATCTCTACTGGACGGGAAATTTAATAAGTTCATAGCACAACTCTAAAGCAGGTGGTTGATTGCTACTAGCAATCAATCGATTAACTTAGTACGGTACTCTGTACTTAACCAAAAAGATACAACATCGGTTGAGCATCATCAATTTGATAACATCGATCGAAAATCGTCGATCGGGAAAAATAAACAACAACGATTGAGTATATAGCTCAGGGTAGAGGCGAAAAGTACAACCTCGATAAAACGTCGTCGCTTCAACAACATTGGTTGAACAACATCAATCGGGAAAACGAAAAGCATCCATTAAGAGAATAAACATCATCGATTAAGCATGTGGCTTAAGGTATAGGCGACTGTGACAACATCCCAACAAACAAGGCCGGATAACAAATCCAAATGCGAGATGAGATCCAAAATTACAAAATCAAACAATCCAAATTCAATCAGGATCAAACCAATTCCAAACATAACCAATATCAACTCCGAACGTTGACAAGATCGAATCCATACATAGCCAAAATCAAAACGTAATCGAAATCCAAATCAAGACGTAACCAAAAGTAAAATCAGGACGTAGCCAAGGTCAAATCCAGACGTAGTCAAAGATAAAATTCAAATATATCCAAAATCAAATCCAGAAATTGCCAACAGTCATATCGAGACTTAGTTGGAGATCAAATCAAGACGAAGCCAAAAATCAAATCCAAACATAACAAAGATCAATTTCAACGTAGCCGAGATCATATCCAAACGTAGCCGAAATCAATTTCAAAATGGTCTAAACTAAACCCAAAAATATCCAAAATTCAACTCAAGACGTAACCGGGAGTCAATTCAATACGATGCCAACAATTAATTCCAAGCACTCCAATAAAATCGACGAGGCTTATGTCGTCAAGCAACTCGTATTCAAATAGTGCCAATCAGGTCTAACCCGACCCATGGCGAACTACGCTCGATGGCAACAAACAGAAATTCAACATAAACGAGGACGTTTAGTGGCTCTAGAAGCATTACGATTTATGCGATGTTGTGATGCCAGTGTGTCGTATGTGTGAGTGCAGGCTTTCGTGATATTTATTGCTCGTGTGTGCACGCAAAACTTATCGTTCCCAAAATGAAATCACCCAGAACATAATCATGTTATAACTACTCTCAGTATCGCAAAATTCACCTATGAGTCGGACATAGGTGATCAGGCTATGTCCTACTGTCCCTGGCTGAATATAGGTGATCAGTCTATATTCACCCGAGGTTCAATGAATTTTAAAATACTCAGCCTAGTTATACTAGTAACATGTCCTTTATATCCAAAATCATTCCCAAAACCACGATAAGCGTACAAAATCGACATTTAATAATGAGATTACGCAAGGAAATAGCGTAACTCCGCGACAGGTACGGTGTGTGCATAATCGTAAGTATATGAAAATACTTATAGTGAATAGCGAAAATAGGCGGATACAAAATATCCAATAGTCAAGCACACATTTCAATCGATAACTCGTCAAATATACCATAAACATCTCATCAATCATATCATCAATTATATTATCACGTCTCGTAATATATCCTCAAAACATATCATCAAACATCATTCATCATCTAATCAATTATATCCTCAAACAAAATGATACACGAGGCAGCAGCTTGGCAGGCAGGCACGTGGCGGTCATAGGATTAAGTTTTCCGAAAAGTGGTTATAGTCTAGGCTTTAAAATATACCCAGTTCTCTATAACCTAGGCTCTGATACCAACTGTAACACCCCCAATAATCGGGTCTAGCGGAAGCATACATGTCATTAGGGTGCTACGAAATTGGTATCACAACATACGTACAAAGAATGGTTTTTATTTCATTCATAAAGAATAAAATTTATTATCAAGAACATTAAGTTTACATGGTATAAAAATAGTGCGGAAATAGGCCCATAAGATGAGTATAGCGGTCCCAAATATATCAGAGTCTTCTATGACCATGCCTTGCCATGCCAAAAGCCTTCAAATGTAAGTTATCACCTCAACCTGAAAATACATGCTAAAGGTCAGCTTACGCTGGTGAGTCCATAGAGTTTAGGTTTACAAAACAGTTGTGGACCTGAAGAGTTATTTGCTAAATGTGACTAGAGGCAGATATTAATCACGCATTTCACGCCATGGGCCGCCCTCCGCAAGGGTCCCATATTATAATAATCACACCATAGGCCGCCCTCCGCAAGGGTCCCATATTATAATAATCACACCATGGGCCGCCCTCCGCAAGGGTCCCATATAATATCAACAATAAGAGATTTACTACCATAGGAATGGTAGAGGGTCTATAGTGAGTGGGCCCCTCAACGGTCACTAGTCAGGCAATGTAAAACAGTAAGGAACCACCCGTTACTGCCCCGAATCTAGGCCGTAGGTAGAGATATACACTTTTCTAAGGGCACAAGCATCCTTAGCCTAAGGCAAAATCTACCGCATCTAACCTCATCTAGTCAACACATAGTAGCAAACAAAAAGCTTTGAAAAGGTCCAAGAAAATAGTTGAGCTAGGAAGCTCACATTTATATCAGGAATCACATAATGCCTTTGAAAAGCCAATTCAAGTACATCAGTTAATCAACTCAATCAATCAATCAATCCGATCCAATCAATCAAATCTTAATCAAACATCTCACGTATTCAGATAAACAATCATTGAGTTTAGTTAAAAAAAAGCATGTATTCTCCCCCAAAATAGCTATGAAAACCGTTAAAAGTAGGGGCTATGTACTCACCTTAGCCACAGCAATGCAAAGATCACGATTGACACAACTGGCATCTAAAGCCAATCACAACGATATCCAAAAGATGGGCACGACGGCACCAAGTAGTACGAGCACGACGGTACATCCTAATACGCATACGATTATCTTAAAATACGTCTCGTACAATAATAAAGTCTATAAAAGATAATGTGTCATAGTTTTCGTGGATTACTCAAATTCAATACTTGTAAAAGATTAAATATCAACGTTTCGTGTGGTGTGGTAATAATATATAGACTCTAAGTACAACTCACGCCAAGAAAAAATAGACATCGACATACAACTCACACAAAATAGAAACCGACATTCGACATAGTCGAGAGAAATACTGACGAGAACCCAAAGCGGAGGAAGAAATGACAAAGAGAAGTCAAAATTATAACGACAAGGAATTATGTCAATAAAATAAGTCAACTTGTATGTTTTGGTATTTATCCCATAATTCCCAAGTAGCTTGTACGAAACATATATGTTTTATAAAGATTTAGTTTACATTTAAAAATCACACGGTAGAGCAATACATTTCGTCATTTGACGGTGTTATAATAAAAGAATTTTCTAAAAATTCAATTATATAAAGCTTTTACAACAGTTTCGTCGTGACTAGTTTAATAGAACTAGCACAAGTCAAAACACTCTAATTAAATCAATTTTCTAAACACAATATTTCCTGACATATTAATAGAAAATTAATCAGGAGTATTCATTGGTTACTAGACGTTATTTCCTTATTGTATATCCGTTACGAATCAAATATATTAAATTTGTCGCAAGTCTAATATATTGTATTCGTTTCAGTCCAATAAGTCCAAATTGTCTAATGTCCAATGTCCAATATTTGTCAAATTATAATCCAAGTATATAATCCGTTAAGTGTCCTTATTATCCCATTCCAAGTCGTAATCCCGAGTATAGTCCGAAACATACCAATGAGCACTAATTTCAAAGACAATTAAACTTGTTAGTCAAATATATTTTGACTCAATAACTCATAACTATACACATTATTAATATCAAGACAAAACACACTTTACTCAACTATTATTGTTTAATATTCTAACAATTACCCATTTTGTTTTGTTGGCTTAGCCCATAACAGAAATACGCATCCTATTTGTGAATGTGAACAGACAACGACTAAGACTAAGCTCTCGACACTATGGTGATGTCTCGAGCCGAGACACACAACAAACATAACGCACCCTATGTGAGTTCTTGTTACACCAAGCTAAACCAACACAAATAAATAAGTAATACTCACTAGATTCGAGACATAAACAAGCTCTCGACATCCTTTACCAAAACGTGACCCATGCTAACTGACTCGAGAGCGAATAATCACACCACCATTATTTTCTTACCACACTAATTCGATTCCAAAATAACAACCGGAACTTCAATACATCAACAACGACAAAGTAGTCATATAAACTCAAACTCAAAACTGAAAATCCTAGTATGAACAAAAGTTAGATAAGTAGCAAACTCAAATACCAAATGCAACTCATAAACCCACAACAATAGCAACATCGAGAATACCCAGATCCAAACCATGACCAGAAATAACGACTACATCACTCGACACCATATATCAGATTCGTAACCACACAAATTATACTACGAAACGTTTTTCAAAACATGTTTAATCTCGTTTTAATCCACAAAACTTATTAATTAGTTTTCACTATTTTAGATCCACGAAAACATTAACACATCAACATAAAAACTCGACAATAGTATAAACAAGATGAGTTGTGGTTTTTACCATACCACACGGACGCACACAAGAGAGAGAGAGACGTGAGATAGAGGAGGTGATGGTGGTCGCGAACTACTCGAACCAGGAACACTCCAATTGCTCGATCTATATAACAACAACTCACGAACATGCGTCTTTGGTCTCCATATAACTCAGAACACGAGAGGGATAAAAATGGTTGTCAAATTGTGACTGAAACTCGAGATAACAAGGTGTTCGAGTGAGATTGGTGGCGCGTGATGCATATCAAAAGATAGAGGATGAAAAGATGCACATGATAGTGGTGGCGGTGAGATGTTGGTGACGGCGGTGGCAACGCTACAGTGGCCGGAATGGGAGCGGCTGAGAGAGAGGGGAGGGTGATGAAACCCTAAAATGGGGAAGAGGAAGTATAAGTGGGTTTTTATAGCCATGACCTAAAATAAATAAAAGTTCAAAATACAACTTGTAGGTTTCACAAAAGATGAGGGGCAGCTGTGAAAATTCTTTCACAGGGACCAGAACTGTAATTTTTATGATATCTTACACGAACAAAGTTTGGGGCTCATTTAAACTAGTAAACGGAAGATCCATTAGACGAGAATAACACCAATGCGCTCAGAATAATATTTTCGATGAAAAAAAATGAACATAAATACCCCTAGTTTCTCATGAATAGTACCAAACTCAAAATAGATGATCTTTTCCCCGAATAGAACATGTAGGGAAATTTGCGGGTTGTTACAGCCTCACCTCCTTAGCGGAATCGCGTCCTCGCGATTCAATTCAAGTTACCCGTTAAAATATGAAAGAAATGAGTATACAAGCACGAGGATTTATATTCGCATTCCCTACGTAAGTTCAGGATCTTTTCGCGAGTTTCGACGAATTCTGTCACTAAGAATGCGACTTCACCAAAGTCGTTTGGCTCCACAGTTCGTGATTTCAATCGGTTTCTCAACAGGATTTAAACACGTCTCAATCTGGATCTCTCTCGGAGAAATATAAAATGCCTCACCTGTAAGTCATCGCTTAGATTATATACATGAAACATCGCGAACACTGCTGAGTTCTGACGGTAGCTCGAGTCGGTGAGCTACCGGTCTAACTCTAGCAAGAATTTGAAAGGATTAATGGAATGAGCATTAAGCTTTTCACGCTTCATGCATTTTCATGGTGAATCTTTAAACTTAATCTAGGCCGTACCTAGGGATTGAAGAGATTTACAATGTCAGGGTTTCTAATCATCCACGAGTAGCTTGCATCTCCTTTCCGCCTTCGAACGATCTCCTCAGTAGTTTCATGAAAACGTTCGGGGTTAGTAAGCTGGTATTCCCAACTTCTGCCCAACAGGTCGACAATCGGCACTTACAACCGTAAAGGTGTCTCGTAAGGTGCCGTTGGAATACTGGAGGGTAGATATCGTTATAAGAGAACTTGGCCAACGGGAGGGGTCAATCCCAACCATTGCCACACTCGATTACTCAGGTAGAGGTCCGGGATTTGCTCCCGAGGTCTAGCTTGTGATATATATTCGCAAAATAGCAACTCGATTTACAAAATGATTCATAAATGCTTTGAAAGGATGGGAACCGGCACTACATGTCGTGCAACGATCTTCTTCACGCAGAGAATGATTAGGTGGTTTCTCAAGGAACGTGGTTCACTCAAGGAACGTGGTTCAGGTTACTCCTCCAGGTTTCAAGACTTTAGTTGAGCACCGAATCTCTACCGGACGGGAAATTTAATAAGTTCATAGCACAACTCTAAAGGAGGTGGTTCATTGCTACTAGCAATCAATCGATTAACTTAGTACGGTACTCTGTACTTAACCAAAAAGATACAACATCGGTTGAGCATCATCAATTTGATAACATCGATCGAAAATCGTCGATCGGGAAAAATAAACAACAACGATGGAGTATATAGCTCAGGGTAGAGGCGAAAAGTACAACCTCGATAAAACGTCGTCGCTTCAACAACATTGGTTGAACAACATCAATCGGGAAAACGAACATCATCGATTAAGAGAATAAACATCATCGATTAAGCACGTGGCTTAAGGTATAGGCGACTGTGACAACATCCCAACAAACAAGGTCGGATAACAAATCCAAATCCGAGATGAGATCCAAAATTACAAAATCAAACAATCCAAGTTCAATCAGGATCAAACCAATTCCAAACATAACCAATATCAACTCCGAACGTTGACAAAATCGAATCCATACATAGCCAAAATCAAAACGTAACCGAAATCCAAATCAAGACGTAACCAAAAGTAAAATCAGGACGTAGCCAAGGTCAAATCCAGACGTAGTCAAAGATAAAATTCAAATATAACCAAAATCAAATCCAGAAATTGCCAACAGTCATATCGAGACTTAGTTGGAAATCAAATCAAGACGAAGCCAAAAATCAAATCCAAACATAACCAAGATTAATTTCAACGTAGCCGAGATCATATCCAAACGTAGCCGAAATCAATTTCAAAATGGTCTAAACTAAACCCAAAAATATCCAAAATTCAACTCAAGACGTAACCGAGAGTCAATTCAATACGATGCCAAAAATTAATTCCAAGCACTCCAATAAAATCGACGAGGCTTATGTCGTCAAGCAACTCGTATTCAAATAGTGCCAATCGGGTCTAACCCGACCCATCGTGAACTACGCTCGATGGCGACAAACAGAAATTCAACATAAACGAGGACGTTTAGTGGCTCTAGAAGCATTACGATTTATGCGATGTTGTGATGCCAGTGTGTCGTATGTGTGAGTGCAGGCTTTCGTGATATTTATTGCTCGTGTGTGCACGCAAAACTTATCGTTCCCAAAATCAAATCACCCAGAACATAATCCTGTTATAACTACTCTCAGTATCGCAAAATTCACCTCTGAGTCGGACATAGGTGATCAGGCTATGTCCTACTGTCCCTGGTTGAATATAGGTGATCAGTCTATATTCACCCGAGGTTGAATGAATTTTAAAATACTCAGCCTAGTTATACTAGTAACATGTCCTTTGTATCCAAAATCATTCCCAAAACCACGATAAGCGTACAAAATCGACATTCAATAATGAGATTACGCAAGGAAATAGCGTAACTCCGCGACAGGTACGGTGTGTGCATAATCGTAAGTATATGAAAATACTTATAGTGAATAGCGAAAATAGGCGGATACAAAATATCCAATAGTCAAGCACACATTTCAACCGATAACTCGTCAAATATACCATAAACATCTCATCAATCATATCATCAATTATATTATCACATCTCGTAATATATCCTCAAAACATATCATCAAACATCATTCATCATCTAATCAATTATATCCTCAAACAAAATGATACACGAGGCAGCAGCTTGGCAGGCAGACACGTGGCGGTCATAGGATTAAGTTTTCCGAAAAGTGGTTATACTCTAGGCTTTAAAATATACCCAGTTCTCTATAACCTAGGCTCTGATACCAACTGTAACACCCCCAATAATCGGGTCTAGCGGAAGCATACATGTCATTGGGGTGCTACGAAATTGGTATCACAACATAAGTACAAAGAATGGTTTTTATTTCATTCATAAAGAATAAAATTTATTATCAAGAACATTAAGTTTACATGATATAAAAATAGTGCGGAAATAGGCCCATAAGATGAGTATAGCGGTCCCAAATATATCAGAGTCTACTATGACCATGCCTTGCCATGCCAAAAGCCTTCAAATGTAAGTTATCACCTCAACCTGAAAATACATGCTAAAGGTCAGCTTACGCTGGTGAGTCCATAGAGTTTAGGTTTACAAAACAGTTGTGGACCTGAAGAGTTATTTGCTAAATGTGACTAGAGGCAGATATTAATCACGCATTTCACGCCATGGGCCGCCCTCCGCAAGGGTCCCATATTATAATAATCACACCATAGGCCGCCCTCCGCAAGGGTCCCATATTATAATAATCACACCATGGGCCGCCCTCCGCAAGGGTCCCATATAATATCAACAATAAGAGATTTACTACCATAGGAATGGTAGAGGGTCTATAGTGAGTGGGCCCCTCAACGGTCACTAGTCAGGCAATGTAAAACAGTAAGGAACCACCCGTTACTGCCCCGAATCTAGGCCGTAGGTAGAGATATACACTTTTCTAAGGGCACAAGCATCCTTAGCCTAAGGCAAAATCTACCGCATCTAACCTCATCTAGTCAACACATAGTAGCAAACAAAAAGCTTTGAAAAGGTCCAAGAAAATAGTTGAGCTAGGAAGCTCACATTTATATCAGGAATCACATAATGCCTTTGAATAGCCAATTCAAGTACATCAGTTAATCAACTCAATCAATCAATCAATCAATCCAATCCAATCAATCAAATCTTAATCAAACATCTCACGTATTTAGATAAACAATCATTGAGTTTAGTTAAAACGAGCATGTATTCTCCCCCAAAATAGTTATGAAAACCTTTAAAAGTAGGGGCTATGAACTCACCTTAGCCACAGCAATGCAAAGATCACGATTGACACAACTGGCATCTAAAGCCAATCACAATGATATCCAAAAGATGGGCACGACGGCACCAAGTAGTACGAGCACGACGGTACATCCTAATACGCATACGATTATCTTAAAATACGTCTCGTACAATAATAAAGTCTATAAAAGATAATGTGTCATAGTTTTCGTGGATTACTCAAATTCAATACTTGTAAAAGCTTAAATATCAACGTTTCATGTGGTGTGGTAAGAATATATAGACTCTAAGTACAACTCACGCCAAGAAAAAACAGACATCGACATACAACTCACACAAAATAGAAACCAACATTCAACATAGTCGAGAGAAATACTGACGAGAACCCAAAGCGGAGGAAGAAATGACAAAGAGAAGTCAAAAGTATAACGACAAGGAATTATGTCAATAAAATAAGTCAACTTGTATGTTTCGGTATTTATCCCATAATTCCCAAGTAGCTTGTACGAAACATATATGTTTTATAAAGATTTAGTTTACATTTAAAAATCACACGGTAGAGCAATACATTTCGTCATTTGACGGTGTTATAATAAAAGAATTTTCTAAAAATTCAATTATTTAAAGCTTTTACAACAGTTTCGTCGTGACTAGTTTAATAGAACTAGCACAAGTCAAAACACTCTAATTAAATCAATTTTCTAAACACAATATTTCCTGACATATTAATAGAAAATTAATCAGGAGTATTCATTGGTTACTAGACGTTATTTCCTTATTGTATATCCGTTACGAATCAAATATATTAAATTTGTCGCAAGTCTAATATATTGTATTCGTTTCAATCCAATAAGTCCAAATTGTCTAATGTCCAATATCCAATATTTGTCAAATTATAATCCAAGTATATAATCCGTTAAGTGTCCTTATTATCCCATTCCAAGTCGTAATCCCGAGTATAGTCCGAAATATACCAATGAGCACTAATGTCAAAGACAATTAAACTTGTTAGTCAAATATATTTTGACTCAATAACTCATAACTATACACATTATTAATATCAAGACAAAACACACTTTACTCAACTATTATTGTTTAATATTCTAACAATTACCCATTTTGTTTTGTTGGCTTAGCCCATAACAGAAATACGCATCCTATTTGTGAATGTGAACAGACAACGACTAAGACTAAGCTCTCGACACTATGGTGATGTCTCGAGCTGAGACACACAACAAACATAACGCACCCTATGTGAGTTCTTGTTACACCAAGCTAAACCAACACAAATAAATAATTAATACTCACTAGATTCGAGACATAAACAAGCTCTCGACACCCTTTACCAAAACGTGACCCATGCTAACTGACCCGAGAGCGAATAATCACACCACCATTATTTTCTTACCACACTAATTCGATTCCAAAATAACAACCGGAACTTCAATACATCAACAACGACAAAGTAGTCATATAAACTCAAACTCAAAACTGAAAATCCTAGTATGAACAAAAGTCAGATAAGTAGCAAACTAAAATACCAAATACAACTCATAAACCCACAACAATAGCAACATCGAGAATACCCAGATCCAAACCATGACCAGAAATAACGACTACATCACTCGACACCATATATCAGATTCGTACCACACAAATTATACTACGAAACGTTTTTCAAAACATGTTTAATCTCGTTTTAATCTACAAAACTTATTAATTAGTTTTCACTATTTTAGATCCACGAAAACATTAACACATCAACATAAAAACTCGACAATAGTATAAACAAGATGAGTTGCGGTTTTTACCATACCACACGGACGCACACAAAAGAGAGAGACGTGAGATAGAGGAGGTGATGGTGGTCACGAACTACTCGAACCAGGAACACTCCAACTGCTCGATCTATATAACAACAACTCACGAACATGCGTCTTTGGTCTCCGTATAACTCAGAACACGAGAGGGATAAAAATGGTTGTCAAATTGTGACTGAAACTCGAGATAACAAGGTGTTCGAGTGAGATTGGTGGCGCGTGATGCATATCAAAAGATAGAGGATGAAAAGATGCACATGATAGTGGTGGCGGTGAGATGTTGGTGACGGCAGTGGCAGCGCTACAGTGGCCGGAATGGGAGCGGCTGAGAGAGAGGGGAGGGTGATGAAACCCTAAAATGGGGAAGAGGGAGTATAAGTGGGTTTTTATAGCCATGACCTAAAATAAATAAAAGTTCAAAATACAACTTGTAGGTTTCACAAAAGATGAGTGGCAGTTGTGAAAATTCTTTCACAAGGACCAGAACTGTAATTTTTATGATATCTTACACGAACAAAGTTCGGGGCTCATTTAAACTAGTAAACGGAAGATCCATTAGACGAGAATTACACCAATGCGCTCAGAATAATATTTCCGATGAAAAAAATGAACATAAATACCCCTAGTTTCTCATGAATAGTACCAAACTCAAAATAAATGATCTTTTCCCCGAATAGAACATGTAGGGAAATTTGCGGGTTTTTACACTTTGCAGGAGTGCGCATACGGCTGCTTTGCCTTTATCAGACAACGACCCCCCGAGCAATACCTGTTGCTCTGGGTAATCAGGATGAATTGCTACTTTCAGGTTTGGTATTTTGGCTGCGCTCTGTTCTGGAGTGTGTGTCGTTTCACACGTAACCGTGTTACATTCTTCAGGTGGCACAACGTTATTGTAGAGGGTGACAATGCCGCCTTCTACTGGGAATTTAAGCATCCAATGTGCTGTGGATGGTACCGCGCGCATGGCTGATATTCCCGATCATCCAATAATGCCATTGTATGGCGAAGGAGACCTAATCACCATAAAGTTCATCCAAGCTGTTGTGGAGTGTTCCTTATTACCAACAGCGACTAGCATGGAAGTGGTCCAGTTGCAAATTTTTGTGCTATTATGGATAATGTCAAGTATACGCATGGAAGTGGTGAAAATGACGCTGACGATATGTCCAAAGCTATTATGGAGTATCGTGTGCGTTACGGTCATGATTTCAATTTGTTGGAGTGTTGGAAAGTATTGAGGCGGCATGATGCTTGGAAGGATGAGGTGCCTATTTTCCAATCGGGCAGCCGAAAGAAAGTAAAGGGTTCAACAACTACGTCGGGGTCGACACAAGGTCCCTCCCAATTTTCAAGACTTGGATGATGATGATGATGATGATACGGAGGATGGTACTAGAGAATCACGACCACAAGGTCGTGACGGCGCAAGGAAAAAATCATCCACCTCCTCCTCTCGTGAACCATCAAAATCATTCATGAGTGGGTTAGTATCGGACTTTTGGAAGTCAAAACCGTCAAACCCGAAGAAAGGTAAAGAGCGTGAGGAGTCGTGGAAAGAATACAAGGAACGAGAGCTAGCGATCAAACAACAAAATTGGAATATCAACGAAAGCTAGTGGAAATCCAAGAGAAACAAGAGGAAATCATGAGAAATACAAAACGGGAGCAAGACTTGATTTTCTACAATTCGGCAATCGACCCAAATTTGGGCAAACGACAGCGAAATGAACTTATGCAAATTAAGGCGGGAATCAAGGAACGCTACAAGCTAGATTACTAGTTTTTAAATAAGTGTTGTCATGTTTAATTTTTAGTTGTTTAAGTTTTTTATTTAGTTGTAATGGTTTAATTTCGTATCGTTTCGTTTATGTAATGTTTACGTTTTATTAATAAAATTAAAGTTTGTGTTAAAAAGTGTTAAAAATGTTTTAAAAAAAATGATGCAATATGGGTTGCCACTGTGAAGAGAGAGGTGAATATGGGTTGAGGAGAAAGAAAGCTGAAGTGCCAGCCGGAAAGATGATGCAATATAGGTTGCCACTGTCACTAGCCTAATAAGTCCCACCGCTCTCTCACTCATTTCCCCCCTTTTTTTATTTAGACCATTAGATGTGTCGGCCAGACTTAAGATCGAAGAAAAATTAAAATAAAAAAGATGAGAAAAAATCACAATCACACATTTTAGATGCATATACCAAAGTAGATGCATCTCCTTTTAATACTCTCTATTAGTTAATATATGTGGCTATAAATCATTCTCATTCTTCTCATTTTAATTTTTGTTGTCACCGAGTCCCTTCCCATGATGGCTAACCTATTTTCATCTTTTTAGTGTCACTTCAGCGCCACCTCAACGTATTATTCACTCTTAACACTCATACTTCAAAACACTCATTTACTATTGCATGCCACTTTCCCTCATTTGAGCACCATCCACTCACAATTTCATTTTCTTTCCCATTTTTTCAAATAAACTAAATTTCATTAATTCAAATGATAATACAATACGAAACTTAAAAAAGCACGAAAAAAATAAAAATAAATAAATAAAACATACATAAAAAAAATATACGAAACTTAAATAACTAATTTTGATTATATTTTGACATTAAAATGCTTGGAAAGAGGATTGACAGTTTGAATATAAGTTTCAATACCATGTACTATTTTTGAAAATAATTTTTGGCTCATACGGTATCGACGTCATCTAAAATAGTAATCCGAATATTTTGGGTTATCACCATAAAAGTCAGCCATAAAACGTGTTTCAGCAACATCCCGTTCTCGATAGATCAAAGTGCGGGTAAGTAAACTTTCGGCTTGTTGTTGTGGAACGATTGATCATACTGAATAGCTTGCATAATCAACTCGATGTCATTTTAATCATCGAGATCGGACGTATTTGAATAAGATGAATCACTCATGTTTTTTTGGTAAAGAGTAAGTGTTTTGATAGAGAAAGTTGTATAAAAATTGGTTCAAATGGGGTTAATATAAATGGTGTTAATAAGTTAATTTAAATTTAAATTAAATATATATATATATATATATATATATATATATATATATATATATATATATATATATATATATATATATATATATATATATATATATATATATATGTTGAAAAGTAGCCATGGTTGTTCGGGCTTATTAATTAAGTCTATCTACTCCATTTTGCTCTCCTCTTCCTCTTTATTGCATGCATTTACACCATAACCTTTTTGCTTTCCTCTTCATTTACATATTCGAATGTCATCTCCATTATGCTTTCCTCTTCATTTATATAAATCAAATGCCTTCATCTTCACATTTACATAAATCAAATGTCTTCATTTACACCAGAACTTATCATCCACAAAAAAGTTGGAGAGAGAGAGAGAGAGAGAGAGAGAGAGAGAGAGAGAGAGAGAGAGTTTCCTTTTTTGTCCTCTAGTTCACTACTTAAGTGGCTCGGATGGAAATGGCGGGCTGGCAGGGTGTGGTGGCTGAGCTCCGACGGTGCCACTTTGTTTGCCAAGTAAGAAGTAGCGGGTGGGCTAGTTGGTATGCATACCCCATGCTCTTAGGGGTTTCACGCACACAGAGTATTCTTGGAGGTAGAGTTTTCAATAAATTTTACCATTAGTCTATAGTTTTAACTTTTTCCGTTAAATTTGACGGTAAATTTTGGTTTCGTACGGATATTTACTCTGTTTATTTTTTAACTTTTTCCGTTAAATTTTGGTTTCGTACGGATATTTACTCTGCTTATTTTTTTTAACTTTTTCCATTAAATTTGACGGTGAATTTTAGTTTCGTACGAATATTTACTATGTTTTTTATTAACCTTTTCCGTTAAATTTTGGTTTCGTACGGACATTTACTCTGTTTTTTTAGCTTGTTTTCATGAAAGTTTTGGGGTTTTAACTATTTACGTCAAAATTTGATGGTAAATTAGGGTAAAATAGTTAAATATGTTTTTACCTTTTCGTTGAAAGTGTGTATGTGTGTGTGATATGTGGTTTTTTTTGGGTTTTTAGTTACAGCGTTGTTTTGAATTTATTACAAAATTGGTTGTATTTGAGTATTTGACTGTTTGGGAAAATAATTAAATGGTTATTTAAAGCTGTTATGCAGCGGGTACGATAGATCTATCCAATAAAAACGTGACACGTGTTTATAATTTTGAGTATTTTTTTTTCAAAAATTTGGCGCACGCAAAAAAGTGGCGCGCGAAGAGTGAAATTGTCACGCCTTGTTTGTGCGACACCCCCAACACGTGCATATAACTTTAAGTTTCCTTTTAAAAAAATTGGCGTGGCGAGTGAGGTTGTCGCATGTTAATATATAATTTTAATTTTATTTTATATTTTTATTTAAATTTTGGCCCGTGGAAGGTGAGGTTCGCCTCGCTTGTGTGACACTTGTATATAATTTTAAATTCTATTTTTAAAAAGTTTGGTATGCGAAGAGGGAGGTTGTAGCTCGTGATGCTTGTATATAGTTTTAAGTTCTTTTTTACTAAAAAAATTGGTGTGCGGAGAGTGAGGTTGTCACGCCTTTTTTCTAAAAAATGTGACTTCTGTTCAAACAAAATGTTGAAGTATTGAACATTTTTTTTTTTTTTTTTTTAATTTTCCTTAAGAAATATTTATTTTTTAATCTGTTTTTTTCTTTTACTTTTTATATCACTTAAATATAATCAGTTAAAAGGGCTTTTTTTTTTTTTTTGGTTATTTACTGTGTATTTTTTATTATTATCATTTTTTTTAGCTTACATTGTTTTATGTTTGTTGATGTTGTTTCAGGTACTAGCTGGTTAAATTGTTTCTCTAAACAAGGTATAATCCCTTTCTTTCGCTATATAAATAATTTGATTGTTTATTTGGTTTTTACTTTGCTAATTATTGAGAAAAAATATTTTCATGTGCCTTATATTAGTTGTTGATTACCGTATAACGGTTTTCGGTTTTATATTATGTTTATGCTAATCGCCTATTACATGTTTTGGTGGATTAGAAACAATGTTATGTTCTCTTATGCAATTAATTTTGTAAACAGTAAGTCCCTAATATGTTCATTAGGGAAATTGAAATGGGTTTAAGAGTTTGGACTTATATTGTGCATATGCTTGTCGCTTTTTTTGCTCTTTACTAATTTGATCGTTTATATATGTGTATGCTAATCGTTTATGAAGAATATTAAGCATACTTATGTTAAATTTTTTGTGATCGGTTCACCATAACACTAAGATGCTAATATGTTACGAGTAATTTTGAATATTGAAATTTGGAGCATAAACTAGTCATATATTATAGGTACCGTGGTAGCTAATGTTTTTAATATGTTCATTTATGAGTTATGTTACAGAAGAACCAACTTTAATGTTATTTGTTGATTTTGAATGGTATTTGTCGGTATTTGAGTTAGTCATATATTATAGGTACCGAGGTAGCTAATGTTTTTAATATGTTCATTTATGAGTTATGTTACAGAAGAACCAACTCTTCATTTAATGTTATTTAATTTGTTGATTTTGAAAGGTATTTGTCGGTATTTGAGTTATTACCCATTTAATTATGTTACAAAAAAAAAAACCTTACTCATTTGAAATTTTCATAATCACCAAAGGATACATGTTAGATGATTGCCAAGTACTGATTTGCTGTTTATGTATATTTTTGGCTCTATTCAATTGAGGTTTGAAGTAGCTAAGTGGTTTATGTTGCTGATATAAGTTGATACTTGAAAGGGGTTCCTGATTGATGTTATATGTTAAGCATTTATAAAGGATTTGGTGTTACAAAGTACTTATTTGTTGCTGTTTATTGATTTCTTAAAGGATTTATATGATTTGTGGTATATGTTAAGTATAATGCTGAATAATCTGGTGGTAAAATAGTACCAAGACTCTTATATACTGATATTTGTTGATTTTTGAAATGATTTTCGGATTTGTAATGTATATTTTATATGCATGTTTCATTTCCTACGGGTGTTGGCAAGTTTGTTTTTGCTTTAATCTGTTGACCTTGGGGTTTTCAGATATCGAACTTTTATATTATGTGTATATTTATCGATTGTAGAAATTTGTTGATAAAATGTGAACACATTTATGCTGATTTTTTTATTTAAGTATCAAATCAGTTACTATCAATTGCAGATTTCTTAAAATGTTTGACATTTTTGTTTTTGAACTTGAACGGATTTTGTTTGTGGTTCATTTTAGTCAGAAATGTATTTACTGATTCGTGTTTGTGTTTGATACTAAAAGCTGCATCATTTATGAAATTTGTTGTTAGATCATAGGTCTGTCGTATGTTACTAATTGCCATGCATATTTGTGTTCATTCTGATGAGGTGCCGTTTATTATTTGGTTTGTATGAAGATCTTCGGATTGATAATAATGAGACTCCAAATACTTCTTTTTTGCAGCTTCGACATATATCTAGTT
Source organism: Artemisia annua (assembly GCA_014162995.1). Taxonomy (NCBI): domain Eukaryota; kingdom Viridiplantae; phylum Streptophyta; class Magnoliopsida; order Asterales; family Asteraceae; genus Artemisia; species Artemisia annua. The sequence goes on from LBNU01032583.1 coordinate 80,866, forward strand.
TGTCAAGATGGCAGACTTTCATGAAACCGATACGAACATTGCGAGAGGAAAGATTATGAAGCTTAAGGAAGAATTGAAAGATGAAAAAGGCAATGGTGACAGTTTACTCTCCATTATTGTGCCTCCACGTGATGATGACTTATCCCGTGTCACCAGAGAACTTCGTGACTTCCACCGTGTCACCAGAGAACTCCCATGTCATGAGTCTGCTATACGAGCCATAACATCTGCTCAACAGAAACTTCAGCTCTACAGTAAGGTTCCACCCCATGGACTTCTGATCTATAGTAGAACTGTAGTTACTAATGATGGTAACACAAAAGATGTTTCAATTGATTTTGAACCTTTTGAGCCCATGCACACTTCTCTTTGTCTGTTAGACAACAAGTTCAATATGGAAGGACTTAGCGAACTATTGGAATATGAAGATAACTACGTTCGTGAAAATGAGAGGAACATTGCTATATGGAAGATTAAGCAACTTATGAAGGCATTGAAATATGAAAAGGGCAATGGTAACATCTTGATCTCGCTTGTCATGGAATCAGGAGAAGAAATCTTTGAAGTCACCAAGATGCTTGACAATAGATTTGGAACCGCTTCAAGTATTAATATGTCTGCTATAGGTCCATGACAAGTGAGACCAAGCTGTTACCATTGCCTTTTTCAAATNTCTTTTTTGCAGCTTCGACATATATCTAGTTTGTCAAGATGGCAGACTTTCATGAAACCGATACGAACATTGCGAGAGGAAAGATTATGAAGCTTAAGGAAGAATTGAAAGATGAAAAAGGCAATGGTGACAGTTTACTCTCCATTATTGTGCCTCCACGTGATGATGACTTATCCCGTGTCACCAGAGAACTTCGTGACTTCCACCGTGTCACCAGAGAACTCCCATGTCATGAGTCTGCTATACGAGCCATAACATCTGCTCAACAGAAACTTCAGCTCTACAGTAAGGTTCCACCCCATGGACTTCTGATCTATAGTAGAACTGTAGTTACTAATGATGGTAACACAAAAGATGTTTCAATTGATTTTGAACCTTTTGAGCCCATGCACACTTCTCTTTGTCTGTTAGACAACAAGTTCAATATGGAAGGACTTAGCGAACTATTGGAATATGAAGATAACTACGTTCGTGAAAATGAGAGGAACATTGCTATATGGAAGATTAAGCAACTTATGAAGGCATTGAAATATGAAAAGGGCAATGGTAACATCTTGATCTCACTTGTCATGGAATCAGGAGAAGAAATCTTTGAAGTCACCAAGATGCTTGACAATAGATTTGGAACCGCTTCAAGTATCAATATGTCTGCTATAGGTCCATGACAAGTGAGACCAAGCTGTTACCATTGCCTTTTTCAAATGTTGATGCCTTCATAAGCTGCTTAATCTTCCATATAGCAATGTTCTTATCATTTTCACGAATGTAGTTTTCTTCATATTCCAATAGTGCGCTAAGTGCTTCTATATTGAACTTGTTGTCTAACAGACAAAGGGAAGCGTGCAAGGTCTCGAAAGGTTCAAAATTGATTGCAGCCTCTTTCTTCTTACCAGCATCAGTAACTATAGTTCCCGTGTAGATCACAAGTCCATTGGGTGGAACCTTACTGTACAGCTGAAGTTTCTGTCAAGCAGATGTTATGGCTCCTATAGGAGACTCACGGTAAACACTACTTTTGATTTCTGAATCGAAATAAAGTTGACATTGAAGTTTTATGGTGACACAGGATAAGTCATCATTACGTGGAGCCATAACATCTGCTCAATAGATACTGAAGCGATATAGTAAGGTTCCACCCAATGGACTCGTAATCTACAATGGAACCGTAGTTACTGATGATGGTAAAGAGAAAGAAGTTACAATCGAATTTGAACCCTTCAAGCCCATTGGCATTGACGATTCCCTATGTCTGTTACACCACATGTTCCATATAGAATCACTTACCGGACTGTCGGAACCGGAACCTAAATACGGTTTCATTGTTATGGTTGATAACAGGGCACTTTTCAGGATATTAAGTGGGAACAGAAAGAAGGTTCTAGATGAGTTCATAGTTGAAACAAATAGGTGGAGCAGATGATGATTATAAAGTGCTTAGACATTTTTTTAGATGTGAGTATTTGGAGAATATGGTTAATCTGGCTACCAAGTTTTACATCAATGATTACACCATTTCTGCACTTGTAGTTGCAGTATCTCCTACCCACCAACACGATCTCACTGGTAGGCTTGACAGTTGTCTTCAAAAGAAATTAATGTGTGTGGTGGAGGTTTCTTATGGAGGTAATCTTGGTTTCGATGAAACTATTGCACCGTCGTCTAATTATCTCTATAATGTCAGGTTTATCCAAGAAATTTGTTTGCTTAAGAAGTTTATGAAAGAGATCAGACAGGAGACTGTATGTATTTGGTGTGGAAGATACTTTGAGTTGTTTGGATTTGGGTGATGTTAAGATTCTCATTGTATGGGAAAATCTGGATATAAACCGTTATGTGCTAAAAGTTACCACAACTAGTGAACTTGTTACCAAGCATTTGAACAAGGAGCAGGAGACCGATCAGAGTAACTTCCGAGACTCAGGGACCAACGTTGAGCTGGAAGTTCAGGAGAAGACTTCATTGATTGATTGATTTGCTCAGGAGTATAAGAAATTTGGATGCACGCTTGAGTTTGCACTGACAGTTCCCGAGAGGGTTCACAGTTTTGTAGGGCTTTTGGTGGGATTGGTGGCATACTTTCTATTTATTACAGCCTAGACATTAAGTCATTTTATGATGGGAAATTATGCCCAATTTCAAGACACGGCTGTTTTCCTTTTATTATGTGCGTTTAGTGCATAAACTTAACATATCATTCTTTTTGTAGATCGTATAGTGTTTAGATGTGGTAATATATTAACATAAAAGCTATCTGTATTACAATAATCATCTCATATTTTTACAAAAAAATTTTGGAAGTTTTATAATATGCGTGCTTTTGAGGTACTTGCTTGTTTCTTGAGTTAGCCCATTTGACCTTAGAGATTAATATAATCTAAAGAACTATCTACATCCGTCAGATATGGGCGTAGTAGAGTATTAGATATGTCTACCTACAGAAGGAAACACGAAGGTAGGGGACTATTAACATATGTAGAAGAGGAGAGAAACAAAAAAAAAAAACACAACAAATAGAAATCGACATTGAGACTAATCCTAAATAACCGAGAGTCGAGAACCACATCAACTCTGTATCTTGGCGAGTTAGGATCACATTTTGATCTGTATCAGGTCTGCTTTTTGGGGTCTTTTCTTCCCTTTTGGTGGAAGGTGTACTTTTTATTGTATCATATTGTGTTTGGGTCTCTGTCTTGGTGGCCATCGTGTATGGCGCTTTGCCCTTGTAATTAAGATTTTAATTGATACCAACCTTATGAGAACCTAGCCACTATACATTAAATGTAATATTCAAGGTTTAAACGGCGGCTGAATTCATATGAGTTCAACCATCTCAGAGTTCAAACTTCGTACCATATGTTCAACATTCGACTCCATAGTTCTGGATTATCCATGTATGACTCTTCTTTTAACATGCGTTAATATAATTCTTTGTGTTCTTGGTGTTGATTGGAGGATTTCGATTAAAAGTTATGGAACTTGATGAAGTGAATTTGATACAACCTATATTTTGCATCATCACTTACGGAGATTTATACATGGTAGAGAATTCAATTAGGCAGCTGCTGTGTTTACCATTTCCAAAGCTGGCCCAAAACTTCTCTATTTTTCTCATAATAAAACGAATATATTGCTATTTTCAATAGGCCTTTTGTTTAAACCTCAGTGTAATTTTTGAATTAAGTTACATATTACCGTTAAATTCAGATCGAGGACTCCGGGATTGCACACGATACAAGATATTAAGGAATATAATAAAGTGTTTTTATATTATTTATTAACAAGAATTTACGTCGTAGTGTATTTCGTTAAATGCTAGACCGTTACGAAGTAGCAAGTTAATTCGTCATTTGGAAGTCAGAGATGCGAACCCTTGG
>LBNU01032583.1:87047-113722 GCA_014162995.1 Artemisia annua
AAAAAAATTAATAATAAAAAATAAAAATAAATAAATAAACATTGATAATCATTGAGTGATATTTTTCACTATAGTTTTTACATTAAGTTTGACCCCTTTAACTTTAAATCCCGGCTCTATATACACACATACACATAGGAGTTGTCAACTAAGATTCATATTGTTGTCTAATTAAATACTTATATTCAAATAATTAAATTGGTAAATTTTACATTTATGTTTCCAAATGATACCTTTTAGCCATATTAATATAGGATAAAATAGATGTTGTTGACCATTATCTATGTTAAAGTAATGTTAATAAAGGTCTTTTAACCTCCTAACTTTGTTACCCTTCAATTGATTTACGTATATTTCATGGTTTTGGTTATGATTTGTGAAATCCTAGATGTAAATATAATCTATGTATACTCAAACTTTTGCGTATATTTTTTTGGGTTTTGCTAACTAGAGCCTTATTTACTCAAACACCCTTTACATGTTTACAAAACTTACCACTCCGGAGTGATTGTCGCCATAATACAAAACATCACCCATCAACATATCGGGCCCAATTCCTTCTTCTTCATGAATCTTTTCCATGTTTTTGTAGAAGGTAAAATGAGGCACTTTTTCGATCTTTTCCCTAACAAACAATTCTCTCATCTCATCCGATTCATCACCCAGAACCAACAAGAAAACAACGTCGTTGCATGTCAAACTTAAGTTCACCATAAATGGATACATCTCGCTACTTTTCTTACTAGTACTTGCAGCAAATTCAACCACCACTAGCTTTTGTTTAGCTTCACGTAAAGCAGTCTCAAATTCGACCACACTATGGATATGTAGTACTTTGTCCTCTGCTTTCTTTGCTTTAGCAGTTCCGCCACCAGCGCTGTCAGTTTTCGTGGCAGCGCCACTGGCGGAACTCTTTATGGAAAGTTTTGGTAAAAGAGTTTTTGTTTTTTTGGGGAAAAAAGATTGGAGTGTAGGGTTGTAGTAGGATGAGCATGGGTTTAGTTTGGTTGTGGTGTAAAGGGTTTGAGGTGGTTTAACAATGAGGTTTGTGAAAGTTGCCATTGTGGTTGGAAATGTGGAGAATGATGATGTTGTGATGGTGGTGCTAGTGGTACTAAAGGTGGTGGGGAAGAAGATTGATATGGGGTTGAAAAAGAGGTGAGATGAGGTGTTGAAATCAAGCGAGGGATCATGGGAACCACTCGTTGAAGTTTGAAGCTCGTCCACCAATCACTTTGATTTTTTTGGTCTTAAGTTGATATTTTCATAAAAGTATAAGGATAATGCATAGAAAAGTCATAGGAGCATTTATTTGTAGCATGGTATTTTGTTTCAACTTAGAACGCTAGCTTACCTTAAAACCCTGTTTAAAAAATGTTACACACATTTTTTTCCCCTCCTGTCATAAATGTCCATTCTAAAATGCACACTTGTATATTGATTTACATACTTAACTTTACAAGCAAGTAAAATAAACCGTAAACAATGTGTAAACAATGTATAACTATGTAATGCCTAAAGTTAAGTATGCCAATAAAAAACATAAGTATGCACATCAATTTTTTTTTTTTTTTTTCCTAAAATATGCTATTTTTAAAATTTCCAGCTAACTACATTTTTATCCAATAAAACACAATCTTTATCTACAAAATTCTCTTTTGGTTGGTTAAAATACAAGTAAACACGTGAAAATAGTTATTGTGAAATTAAAAGAATATATATAACTTAATCTTTTATATAATAAAACAAAACCCCAAGTGGGAACTTTTCTATTTTGAAAAACTCAACCTTCCCTTATTAAGTAATATTTTAATTATTATTTTAATTATAAATTTTTATTATTAAAGATAATCATTTAAAAAGTTTAATCTTATCGTTAGTTGCATCTTATCTTTATCTTTTGTGTTTATCTTCTACTTATGTAGTATATCAACAAAACAAATTTATTATAATTTTTTATTATTAAAAATAATCATTTAAAAAGTTTAATCATATCGTTAGTTGCATCTTATCTTTATCTTTTATGTTTATCTTCTACTTATGTAGTATATCAACAAAACAAATTTAAAGATTAAATTATTTGTTTTTTAATAAATAAAAATATATCATTCAAAAAATATAAACGAATAATCATTTCCATAAGGTTATCTTGACAGTCTTATACTACGTAATTCATATTGACATGGCAAAAAAATTTATTAAAATGACTATACTTGGAATATGGTATATTCTAGATAAATGTTTGGCGTGTTAAGCTAGCATTGTTTAGATTTTTTTTTTTTTTTTTTTTTTTGTTTTTTTGTGTGTATGTCAAGTAATGTAAGAAACTATCAAACAATTTTGCGTGTAACAAAAAACGACCAACACATAAATACATATAACGAATTAAGATATAGAAATTATATCATCCTCATACACAATTTGAAAGCGAAAGAGATCTCTTTTAGTTATTGATGTGGTCCAACTTATATGATACATAAGCGAAAGGTTCGAAATTAGGCAGTCGTTAGAAATATCTCTTAAGGCTTCAGTTTCTGCCACAAAGATAAAAATAATCCTCTTTACGTATTTTGGAGAGTGACACTAATTGTAAGAGCTCGTAATCGACAGTGAGCCTAGATCTATGGCAGGTTTTTTTCTGCATTTGCTAATATCTAGTTTTGTTGAAGTGTCCTTTTAACTTTATGAAGCATATCTGGGATGAAACGACATTAAACTAAAGTGATTTGTAACCAATGTTTAAAATGTATCTTTGTATGTTTTCATGCTATCATTTCATTTTTGCGAAAAGGCATTTTATATGAGAAAAAAAGTACACAGTTATACTGTGATCACATTGGGCTAAAATAATAAAGTGAAGTCCAAAGTGTTGTTTGATTAATGAGTAATACAGAATTGGGCTAGCAGGCCCACAACAAACATGTCCAGTTGAATGTGAGGTAGTGTTTGGACTTTGGATTGATCAAGGATACTAAATGTTAACATTTATAGAGTAAACTCGAAAATACATTCATGCGGTTTTCTCACTATCACACTATACATCCCTCGTCGATAAGTTGAGATATATACATCTTCCCGTTAAAAAATTAACCACCATATATCCATGATGACGAACGGTGCAATTTATTTTTCCATTATCTTCTAACTTGGATCTAACATGACGGAAATATTTGCAGCACTAGTCTCTAGGGATGTATATGTCTGGCGTTTGTTATAATTTTTTTTATTTTATTAATTTAGTTAATTATTATTTAATTTTTAGTTTTTATTTAATTTGATATTTTTACTTTTGTTTTTATTTATTTATTTATTTATTTTTTTGTTACTTATTATTATTATTATTATTATTATTATTATTATTATTATTATTATTATTATTATTATTATTATTACTCAAAATTAAGTTGTTAATACTTGACAGAAAAATAAGGTTGGAGAATATAAAGATGAGGTGAGGAGGCGTTTGGATTTTGGTTTTTTCTATTATTAAGATTTTACTAGCCTTTTTTTAAACAATATAAAACTTAAATCCAAACAACTCTTCACCTTATCTTCATGTTTTTCAATATCATTTTTTTGGGGTTTTTGCATATGTATCCTTCCGAAAATGCATAATTGCATATATATCCAAAGCATGCATAAAAATCATTGTACGTGCATCAAAAACTTGTACAAATGATATATATGTAATTATTCACTTTGGAAGAGATATATATGCAATTCTGCCTTCTTTTATCAACTATTAACGACTTTATTTTTCAAAATGAAATGGTTGATACTAGATAGAAAAATAAGTATTCAAAGTCCAAACACCACTTCACCGCATCTTCATATTTTTCAACCCGAGTATCAACCACTTTATTTTTTTCAAAATGAAGTTGTTATACTTGATAGAAAGAGGTTGAAGAATACGAAGATGAGGTTAAGAGGCGTTTGGATTTTGGTTTACTATTGTTTGAAGAAAATAAAGGTAAATTATATTTGGGTTGGATTTTGTAGACAAATTAATAATAATAATAATAATAATAATAATAATAATAATAATAATAATAATAATAATAATAATAATAATAATAATAATAATAATAATAATAATATAAAATATAAAATAAATAAATATAAATATAACTTAAATATAAATAAACAATAATGATGATGATAATAATAATAATAATAATAATAATAATAATAATAATAATAATAATAATAATAATAATAATAAATAAAAATTATAACAAACGTTAGACGTTATCATAACTGATTAGGACTAACGGTGCAAATATTTCTGTTATGTTAGATCCAAGTTAGAAGATAACGGCAAAAAAAATTACACCTTTCGTCTTTGTGGATGTATGGTGGTTATCGTTTATTAACGGATGTGATGTATGGTGTGAAAATGGGTAAACCACAAGGATATATTTTGAAGGTTACTCAAATTTCTAATATATGTGTTTATTTGTTTGATGCTTAGGTTTGAACAACAATAATATATATTATATTATTTTATACTCCATCTGTTTCGAAAAGAGTATTCACAAACAAATGATAAATTAATTATGATATGTTTAATTAATGTAAGTTTTGATTGCTAAAAAATCACTTTAACCTTTGCTTTGATTATAGAAATCTAAAATGAGCTATTAATTCATTTAGAAGGGCAAAATAAGAAAAGTCATAACTATATTCATTTATAAAAATTGAACACTTTATTTGAGTAACATATTAGCAGTAATTGTTTAAGGATAGATAATACAATAATAGTTTCATAGTATATTACACCGTTCGTCCATGTGGCCATATCAAATGATTACTAACGTCCCTGAATGTAAATTTGATTTTTGGTTCGGTTTAATCCAATTTGAATTTGGTTTGATTCGATTCAATTGTACCAATGATTTTTCTAACTGAACTGAATAAACCGAACAACTTAATAACCGAGCTGATGAACACCCCTTATTCTCTAACATGCTTTAAATCTCTTGGCTTAATCCATTATTATAGCCTTGAAAATAAATTAATTGCACAAAAGTATTATGATTATTGTGACCAAAAAATAATTAAAACCCGATTACATTTTTTTTTTATTCATAATTTTTTAACTAAGAATTCAAGTATATGGAAAAAATAAATAAATAAACCCTATAAGTTGTAGTTAAACATTCCATAAATAAAAAATAAACTATTAATGAACACCAAACGTGCCATGTTTAACATCAAATTCCATGTTTAAAACGAATAAATATGTATAATTATGGATTATATTAGTTCATTTAATGTTAATTTTTTAATAAGTTTTTCTTTTAACCCTCAACATGTGGAGCTCATTGTACTCATTAACAAACAAATGTGTCGTTCATTGTCTACTTCAGGAACGATCTATGCTTTAAAAAAAAAAGAAAAAAAAAAAGAAGAGAAACGATATGACCAAGTTTTCGGTTTAACAAGTTCAATCACTCTTATGCATTTTCTCAAAACCAGCGTTCGATAACCATACTGATTTCCGTTCTAGCGGCTTATCAACCTATTCTAAAACATTGTTTCTCCACTAAATAACTAGTTCAAATTACCAAACACTTTACTTTAGAATCTAACACATTACCTTTAACCAAACATAGTACATGTATTCATAATCTGATAATCCACACATCATATAATTAACAAGTATTCGTCAATCCTATACGCGTGTAATAAGATATGTCAATTCATATAGGGGATGATTATGCTTCGTTGTTAATAATTCCAAAAATTAAATGTTACCCATTTCGACATTTGTCCCCCTAGGCATAAACTAATTGTCATTGCTTAAACTAGTTATAATGCCCGCGCACGCGCGGGTTTTTTATAAAAAATTTTGAATGATATATTTTTATTTATTAAAAAACAAATAATTTAATTTTTATTTTGCTTAATTTATGATTTTTAATTGTAGTTTTTTATGATTAAAGATAATCATTTAAATCTTATCTATATTTTTTGTATTTATCTTCTACTTGTATAGTATATTAACAAAACGAATTTAAAAACTTATAAATTAAATAATAATTAACATATTACCCAATAAGGAAATATTCTTTTTTTTTCAAAATGACAAAGTACCCACTAGAGGTTTTGTTTTATTATATAAGAGATGTCGTTTCAAGCATTCGACAAAAAAAAATGAACATTGTTCAAAGACCTTCTCATTTTGTCAGATGATATAGGTCCTTGGTATCTTAATAGATGTATGGACACAAATATTTAAGTATTAAGTATATGAAGAAGAAGAAGAAGAAAATTTTAGTTTTTCTTTTAACCCGAAACGTGCGGGCTCATTATTCCCGTTAATATACAAATGTGTCATTCAGTGTCTACTTCAGAAATTACCTACGTTCTAAAAACTAAACTTTTACTCGATCTGACCAAGTTTTCGATTTGACGAGTTCAATCACCCGTTAAACCGATGCATTTTCTCAAAACCAGCTTTCGATAAAATAAATAAAAATTATAACAAACGTTAGACGTTATCATAACTGATTAGGACTAACGGTGCAAATATTTCTGTTATGTTAGATCCAAGTTAGAAGATAACGGCAAAAAAAATTACACCTTTCGTCTTCGTGGATGTATGGTGGTTATCGTTTATTAACGGATGTGATGTATGGCGTGAAAATGGGTAAACCACAAGGATATATTTTGGAGGTTACTCAAATTTCTAATATATGTGTTTATTTGTTTGATGCTTAGGTTTGAACAACAATAATATATATTATATTATATTATACTCCATCTGTTTCGAAAAGAGTATTCACAAACAAATGATAAATTAATTATGATATGTTTAATTAATGTAAGTTTTGATTGCTAAAAAATCACTTTAACCTTTGCTTTGATTATAGAAATCTAAAATGAGCTATTAATTCAATATTTAGAAGGGCAAAATAAGAAAAGTCATAACTATATTCATTTATAAAAATTGAACACTTTATTTGAGTAACATATTAGCAGTAATTGTTTAAGGATAGATAATACAATAATAGTTTCATAGTATATTACCCCGTTCGTCCATGTGGCCATATCAAATGATTACTAACGTCCCTGAATGTAAATTTGATTTTTGGTTCGGTTTAATCCAATTTGAATTTGGTTTGATTCGATTCGATTGTACTAATGATTTTTTTAACTGAACTGAATAAACCGAACAACTTAATAACCGAGCTGATGAACACCCCTTATTCTCTAACATGCTTTAAATCTCTTGGCTTAATCCATTATTATAGCCTTGAAAATAAATTAATTGCACAAAAGTATTATGATTATTGTGACCAAAAAATAATTAAAACCCGATTACATTTTTTTTTTATTCATAATTTTTTAACTAAGAATTCAAGTATATGAAAAAAATAAATAAATAAACCTTATAAGTTGTAGTTAAACATTCCATAAATAAAAAATAAACTATTAATGAACACCAAACGTGTCATGTTTAACATCAAATTCCATGTTTAAAACGAATAAATATGTATAATTATGGATTATATTAGTTCATTTAATGTTAATTTTTTAATAAGTTTTTCTTTTAACCCTCAACGTGTGGAGCTCATTGTACTCATTAACAAACAAATGTGTCGTTCATTGTCTACTTCAGGAACGACCTATGCTTTAAAAAAAATAATAATAAAAAAAAGAAAAAAAAAAGAAAAGAAAAGAAAAAAAAAACGATATGACCAAGTTTTCGGTTTAACAAGTTCAATCACTCGTTATGCATTTTCTCAAAACCAGCGCTCAATAACCATACTGATTTCCGTTCTAGCGGCTTATCAACCTATTCTAAAACATTGTTTCTCCACTAAATAACTAGTTCAAATTACCAAACACTTTACTTTAGAATCTAACACATTACCTTTAACCAAACATAGTACATGTATTCATAATCTGATAATCCACACATCATATAATTAACAAGTATTCGTCAATCCTATACGCGTGTAATAAGATATGTCAATTCATATAGGGATGATTATGCTTCGTTGTTAATATTCCAAAAATTAAATGTTACCCATTTCGACATTTGTCCTCCTAGGCATAAACTAATTGTCATTGCTTAAATGTCGTTTCAAGCATTCGACAAAAAAATGAACATTGTTCAAAGACCTTCTCATTTTGTCAGATGATAGGTCCTTGGTATCTTAATAGATGTATGGACACAAATATTTAAGTATTAAGTATATGAAGAAGAAGAAAATTAAAGTTTTTCTTTTAACCCGAAACGTGCGGGCTCATTATACCCGTTAACATACAAATGTGTCATTCAGTGTCTACTTCAGAAATTACCTACGTTCTAAAAACTAAACTTTTACTCGATCTGACCAAGTTTTCGATTTGACGAGTTCAATCACCCGTTAAACCGATGCATTTTCTCAAAACCAGCTTTCGATAACCATATTGATTTCCCGTTCAACCGGCTTATCAACCTGGATTCTAAAAACATTGATTCTCCACCAAATAACTAGTTCAAAAATTAAATGTTACCCACATCCAAATTTGTCCACCTAGGCATAAAATAATTGTCATTGCTAAAATGTCGTTTAAGTATTCGACAAAAAAGTGTAAATTCTTTCACAACCTTCCTGTTTGTCATATGAATAGATGTATGGACACAAATATTTGATGCTTTAAATTTTTAAAGATTAATATCCCATTATCGATTATCTTCTTTTGCATTTATTAAAATGATTATTGTAAAAATGAGTCACTTGACACCACACCTCTATATGTGTCCCTTTGATTGTTTGACTTGCTTATGGTAAGGTTAATTAGTGAATACATGGCCTTTATCTCATTGATCATCTATGATATTTATATATTCATGTCGACTTAACAAGACATGTTCAAAGAAGCTGAATAGTCTAATTTATATATAGACCCCATGGACTTGGAATAAATTAAAACATATGAAAGACTTTTTTGTAATAACACATCACATTTTTGTTTGTTTTTAACTTTTTGATTATGTGATAAGATGCCACATACGCAAATATTTCTTCAATGCAAAGTAACTTTACAAAAACTTTTAATATTTTAAACAGTTAATTGAGAAAGAGAAGAAGTATCAAAAAGCTTTCTATCAAATATTTAAGTCCCGTTAACTCGTTGTAATCTCACGTGATTGGATGTAATATAATCTGATTACATTAAATAAGTTGTTTGGTTTGCATATTAAAGAAAATCGTAATTCATATTACATTACGTATGTTGTTTTGTTCCCGTTGTAATTGTAATTGAGTCACTCTAATTACATCATGTGAGAGAATTCAAATTACATGGAAAGTTGGATGAAAATTTTGAATTAAGTTATAATTCAGAATTTTATACTTTAAAGTATCAGTATTTATAAATTATTATTATTATTTTATCTTTATTAACATAAATATTACTTTATTATAAATTCATAATAATTATTATTATTGTTAAACAATTTATTTTTTATAGTTAAATAATACATAAATAATAAATTGTTATTATTATTAAATAATTTAAGTTTTATAATTAAATAATATAAAATAATAAATGATGATATTTTTTTTGCGCAAGATTTATAATTATTAAAATTTAAAAAGATTATTATTATTTTTTCATTATTGGTTTTATTTATTATTTAATTTAAATTATTATTATTATTATTATTATCATTATTATTATTATTAGATCAATATTTATTTACTTTATCAAATTCAAATCTTTTATTATTATTATTATTATTATTATTATTATTATTATTATTATTATTATTATTATTTATTTTTATTATAAACATCACTTTATTAGAAACTCATAAAATTTACAAGAAATTAGTGGGGAGACGCGATACTAGCTGAGCCTCCACTCCTCAATTATTATTGTTGTTGTTGTTGTTGTTGTTGTTCTTATTACTGCATATTACAATTCATTTATATTTAATTCATATTACAATTACTATCTTTTTGATAAATTACAATTCATTTACATTACAATTCATTAATACTACATTACAATTTCCTTAGTAGATTAAATTACCTCAAAAACATTTTGCAAACCAAACACTCACTTACAGTTTGTCGAGCTATTATTACAAAAGGTCATAACCGTCCATGCAAAAACTCTTGGGAACTGCTATGTTAACATAAGTAAAATATTACATGTTTCATCCCTATGGTTTATCCAAAATCACACTCGCCGTTCTTATTTGATTTTAATTACACCAGTGATACCTAATTTTCAAATAAGTTACATCAATGGTCCCTATTTTCAGAAATAGGGATCATCTGTATAGTCATCTATATTTTTTTTATTGCACGGGTAGTCCCTATCATTATTACACGAATACTCCTGTTTTTCAAGATAAGGACTATCAATGTAAATAGTTTGAAAATTAAGGATTACTTATAATTAAAATCAAAGAAGAACAACGAATGTGATTTTAGGTTAACCATAGAGACGAAACATGTAATTTCTTCTTAACATAATGTTCACAAAAAAATTCACACATGCTTGTATCAAGTAAATATGGATAGTGAGAAACAAGAAAAAAAAAACTCCATAATACAATTTGATTGGTTTATAATAACTAACACATGCGTGTGTGAAACCTTTTGTTAACATTATGTGGATTTACTAACTTTCACTTGCGTTTTTTGATATAGAGTTCCATTGCTAGCTTCCTTTTAGGCTTTTTAGGCGTTATGTGGCATCTCTTGTTCCCTTAGCTTTGCTTTGCCTTAGGTTTAGATCCCCTTAGTGTTGCCCTGATTAGATCTTCATTGCTCCTTTAGTTGGTTTTACTTTACCTTTTGTTCTCTGATAACATCAAATAGTGTATATATTTTACTATCATTATCCCATTATATTTGCTCTTTATTCTTATTACTTTATAAGAATTCATACTTAACTGTTTCCTATTTGATTAATAGGATTTATATGGGCACTGGAGTGATGAGATGAGGAAATTGGAAGAAACTTGAAGGAATACGATGAAAAGTTGGATCAGATGTATATACGAGCGTAATTGGCCCGTAATGCCTACTTCGTATTCATGTTAACACTTCAAACACCAAGTCAACCAGAAGAGTCTTACGACGTAGCTACATTATTGGACCTACGCCGTATCCATAATGAAGTTTTGGTTCACTATCGAAGACATCAAGACTATTACAGCGGAACAAGCCCGTATTGGTTACGCCGTAACCATGATCAAGACTTCAAAGAATTGAGACGCAAAGATTGCAAGTCCATTGGGGTATTATAATGATCAAACACTCAAGGTAAAAGTGACTTGTTATCAAGACTTAATTATGGAAGTCTCGTGAAAGAATCAAGTGAAGAAATAAAGCCGAAAATTGAAGAAATATTTACGGGATATCTCAAAAAAGGTGCTTTAGTAATTTGACCATATCTTCTTCATACGAGCTCCTTTTCAGATGATTCAAGCAGCGACGGAAAGGGAAAAGAGATATATACAACTTTTGTGTTTGTGTTAAGCCTCAATCTCAACTGAAACATCACTAAACAAGGATATATACGACGTATATGAAACGTTTCAGCTGAGGCATAATGACTTTGTCTATATGGCGTTTTATTTGCCAAGAGCATATGAGACATAATGGAACACTTATGGTTCTACCGTATATGGACCGACATCAGCTAAAGCATGTAAATACAAGCCCCAACTCACCGATAAAGTGTGTGAGACCCTTGGGACGATTTAGGGTTCAACCAAAGACGAAAAAAATCAGTTTCAAGCTGCTTTCAAAGGGAGAATACACCACAATCCATCATCATCGATAGACTGAGTTAGTTTGATTAATATAAACATTATGTTTGTCATAACCTTTGATTTGGATATTGTTTTCATCGTTCACTCTATTATTATCGGCTAAAAACTTTTGATGTTAGCCTAGTTATGAATTAGTTATTTTTATGTTCATTATTCCTTCGTTTAATTATCACATTTATTGGATATCTATGTGTTTGTTACGATATCCTTGCATTGTAGTAGAGCTTAGAGGTATTTAGCTCCTGATTACTAGGTATAGAGACATCTCACTTAGGAATCAGGGTGATCAAGAGATTCACAACCTCTTGGTTGTATTGGGATTGACTTACCATCTAAATAAATATAAGCATTTAAAAAGTGTAAGTTAGTCGCCCAACTGACCAATTAGGCGTCTAAATGCTAAGAAGGGGGAATGTTAGCATAAGAACAAATCACATAGGTAGTTGGTACTTAAATACTAGGGACTAGTTAATTGGTATGATGACAAATCTACTGAGACTAGGAACTATAGGCTAGTAACATAATGATCAGTTATGCCTAGCGACCCAAGATCACTAATAAAATCGATACTTAGACATTGCACTAGGAAGACGAACATAACATTAGTTACGGATTAATTAGGTTAGCACATTTCTCCCATTGAATTAGTAGAACAATTTACTTCATTTTGTTAATTAGCTAAATAGATACCTAGAATACGATCGTGTAGATCTAAAACACAACCGTGACAATTTACTGCTTTCTAGGTTAGAAGTAGATAGCCTCAATTTAGTAAACCACAATATAGCTCCTGAGGACGACCTCGGACTTACCAAAACCCTACACTGTGTATGACTGGATACACTGCCCGTTAGTATATGTGTAGATCATATGTAGTCAAAGTGTTATAAAGTTAAAACCTAATCATGCGTATCATCCCCCGTTTCTTTGCTTGCATTTTTCTAGGTGCCCTAGCCCCTTTGTGTTTATGCGTTTTTGCTTTTATGCATTTATGCTTGTATTCTTTTGCTCGTGTCCCCCTTGTCTCTTTAGCGCTTTATCTTTTCTTTATTGTGTTTAATTGCGGTTTCTGCTTTTATATGTTTTTGTCCTTTTTCGCCTAAGTTCTTTTGTTGCTTTTATGCCTATTTCCACTATATGCTTGTTTGCTTCCTTTCCTTCTTCTCTCTTTTATTCTCTTCATCCTTGTTATTTCAAACTTTCACAAATGCATTATATTCCAAGCTTTCACACGCACACTTACACTTGTCTGTTGTCTTTCTGGAAGCAGTCTCCTTACCTTCAGGTTTATCTAAGGTAGGAGTAGGATCTGTCTACATTCTACCTCCCCCTTACCCTGTCTTGACGGGATTTGATATGTTGTTGTTGTTGTCACCAAAATAATCCAAAGTCTTAACAAAACTCACATAGGAGATGGTCCGGAAAGGAACTTCCATGTGATCATATACAAAATCTAGCACTTGAAAATTGTAAGACATAATCATACATTAACATCATGAACAAAAATAATAATATTATATATTTTGATTCGTTACCATTAGCGTCCTTTTGACATTTTAACTTGTGTTAGTTTGTTCTACTTGATTAAGGTATATCGCAATGACATGCAACCTTCCATACTCTCGAAGTAGTTTCTTCTCACAGGTACATTACGCGTTTGATACTATGCATACCTCTTTTGTCTTTGAACACGCCGTCGAATAGGAAATGCCTAACAAAATATATCGGTCCATATCTTTTCGTCATGTGGTGTGTTCGGGATTATAACGACTATCATAATATTCTACAGAGGTTTTTCTTGATTTTAGTATAATTGACACTATACTCGCATGTTATGAGCTTTGTTTGTTAACAAAAACAAATTATAACTATTTATTATATTATGACAGATGTATTCAACAAGATTGGTCTACTCCACAAAATATATAAAACAAACATCCACAAAATTGAGTTGGATATATGTGATTGGGATAATAAAAAAAAAAGAAAGAAAAATTGTAGCAAAAGCCACGAATCACATCACAAAATCACATTTGTAATGCACATGGTACAACATCACATATGCATGGTTGTGGTGTGTACATTGTGGTGTACATATCACCTCTAGGTTATGCTTAAGTTAAACATATTTGAAAAATCACATCTAATAAACTTATGGTTACCATATTTACACATGTTTAATGAATTCATCAATGAAATGTGATATTATATATAAAAGGTTATGTGTTTATTAATGGTTGTTTCAGTCTCTTCAATTTTGTTATCTATTTCATCTCAAAATAACCATCCATCCATACAAAAATATAATCATATTGTGTTTTATCATCTGGAGTGGCCAAGTGGTACAAAACTTGAGAAAATCATTACTAAGATATAAACAATATCATCTAATCAAATTAATGAAGAGGAGAAAAGATGATCAGTTGATTCATTTAATGCCCTAATTGCTTCCAATTCGACACTTAATTCCTGTAATGACAATTCATAAATCGCAATGTTAAAGCCTGTAAACTGCCTCGTCTACTGTATCCTTCTAAATCTTTTGATGATCGTCTTTTAAATCCTCTTTTTTCATTTCGAAAAGTTGTCTTTAAAATTCTTAGTTGATATATACACAGGTTTTGTTTTTTTTGTTTTTTTTTTTTTTTTTTTTTTTTTTTTTTTTTTTTTTTTTTTTTTTTTTATGGGATTTGTTTAAAAATGGGGTGAAATGATCACAGATACACATGCACCTTTAGATAGATGCCCTCCCCCCTTCCGGGCGGCCCGATTGCGCCCATGTGGCACATAACCAAATATGGGTCTGTTTAGTATAAAGAATACTAATAGGTAATGATTGACTCAAACCTTGTTCGAGTTTATAGGTAATGATTGACTCAAACCTTGTAAATGCAATTCTCATAAACCATGATTGAAAAAATAATCATAACAGCATATTTTTTTGCATCCAAGTAACTAAATTTTGGAAAAGTTAAATCCACTTGATTAATTCTGAAAAATAAATAAGTAATAAACTATGCATGTCGACGACGAGAATATCTAGCTTCAAACTATATTTGACTCAAATAGACACAATAAATACAAAACCACTACATTATTATAATGACGTCTCTTTTTGTCTCATAAAATCCTAGTATTAATACACGTATAAACCATGCCAACTTTTTTAAAAAATAGAGAAACATTCCTTTTTTGTATTACCATTTAAACCACCACTCACCATATCCATCTACACATTGATCATGGTGGAGAAAAATAACACCATAGTGGGTTCATGTGGGGTTAACCACCTTTTCTTAACGGTTTTTTTGTTTCACTTTTCGAGTTTCATGGTGGTTTCGGCCATAATCGACGTTAGCATGGCGGCGGTTTGCCCCGGAAAAGATGAATGTTCATTAGCCATTTATCTCACTGGAGTTCAACAAGCGGTATGTATGTTTTATTATACGTTAGTGACTGTTTATATATTTATATCGGAAATGCTAACAACAGTACTAAGGGTTTTATATATTTATATGAGAAATGCTAACAACAGTACTAAGGGTTTTATATATTTATATCAGAAATGCTAATAACAGTACTAAGGGTTTTAGTGGTGTTCTTTTATGTGAGGTTTGGGATTGTGTTTTCTGAGAAATTATCTCATTATTGATATTATTGTGTTTTCAAGTTCTGCATAATCATTGTAGTCTTAGGTATAGTGAAAACAATTCTTAGAAATTATCTCATAATTAATTTCCAAGAGTGTTTGGGATTAAGTTTTGAAGGTGACCATGCTTGCTAAAACAAACAAATTGTTATTTGTAGATTTAATCAAGAGGTAAATAAGCTTCAAGAAGTTACTCCTTCTCTTAACTTTAAAATGATCAAAGTTGTCAATAACTCAAACAACGTATATGATAAGTCGACATATATATCCTTTCTAACTTCCAAGTAGTGATCAAAACACATGACAAGTGTTATTAATTATGATAAATCCAGATTAAGTTGACCACAGATAGCTACACATATATATAAGTATGGACACGTATAAGTCCCAAAACAAATACTCTTTCTAAACAGTCATTCCCTCATGCTCTTTGACAGAAACATAATTAAAGTATGTTTTGTCTAGAAACAATCTCTAACCTCGCGTAAATATTATTGTCTACATTTTACTTCCTTTATACCGTGACACTATTTGGTATTGTTGTCGTATAGGCTATAGAGTACATTTTGTAAATTATACGTACTAGTGATGCATTATCGGTGGCATTATTATTCTTAGAGAGCACGGTGAGGGAGGGCAAATGGCACGCCCTTGTCATTTTTTCCCCCAATGGCTAGCCATTATGCACCTTCCCATGTTAGCCATTTGTTCCTAACCATTCCACCCATGGGTGCTTTATTTATTTTTTTATTTATTTATTTTTTTTTTATTTTTTATTTTTTTTTTAGTGAGTGAGGTATTTTTGGTGAGGTGTTTTGTGGGATTTACATGAACCAGTAACAATATTGAGTTTATTACTATGGACCAATGTTGCAAAAAAAGGGCCTACTCGGCCTTGTAATCGCCGATTACAAGGTAAACGGCCCTGGAACTTGGAGAGATTTACAAGGAAATCGGCCGATTAATCGGCGATCACAAGGTTTAAGGCCGATTAATCGGCTAAAAAACGCTACTCGGCCCTCGACCGCCTCAGGACCGATTCACGACTTTTGCAACATTGCTATGGACTGTGTTTTAGTTATTTGTCTGATATTGAGGAAGAGCTAAGTTGCCGGTGAGATAACTAGGGGTGGAAACGAGCCGAGCCGAGCCGAGCCCGAGCCTGTCAGAGCTCGAGCTCGGCTCGTTTATATATAAAAAGCTCGAGCTCGTTTCGAGCCTCATATTTTGAGCTCGAGCTCGGCTCGTGAAAATTTTTACAAGCTCGAGCTCGAGCTCGGGCTCGACTAATTTATATGATGTGTTAAAGAAAAAAAAAGTTCAAACGAAGCTCAGCTCGTTAATCACATAAAGCTCGAGCTCGTTTACTAATTTTAAGCTCGTTTATACGTATAGATAATATATATACATATATATATTTCTAGGGCTCGTTTAGGCTCGCGAGCCTACTCGAGCTTTTCATATAAAGCTCGGGCTCGAGCTCGATTATTAAATGAGCCCAAACATAGGCTTGAGCTCGGGCTCGAGCTCGTTTAGGCTCGGCTCGTTCGAGCTTTTTACCGATTCGATCCCGAGCTTTTTACGAGCGGCTCGGCTCGTTTCCACCCTAGAGATAACATTCCAATAAGTATTATTGGGGGGCTTGCTACACCTGTCGCTCTCTTATTGTAATGCAAAAAAATAATTTTTGTAGGTGCCTTAGTTGCATTATTCTTCAAAATGGAAAATCTCTCTCTTTTTTGTGTAAATCACATAAATAATTTTTTTTGAACGAATCACATAAATAAACAAACAGTGTCATTTATTTCTTTAAAGTTCGGTTCTTTTTGAGAAATAGTATCTATCGATGAGTAATCTTTATCTCTCCACAGTATCAAACTTTTTGAAAGGATCTAACCACTACATAATTTTGTCTGAATAATCTTTCAATTCACATCATTTTATTCTATTACGAGTTCATTAGATGCTATTTTGCTAATTATACTATAACCTTAACTATGCTTTTGTTTAGCAAAATTCTTTACATTATGTGAAGAACTATACGTGTACGATATGATGCACATAAAACATAATTTTACTCTTTTTGTATACGTATCAGATCATTGGATTGGGAAGTCTAGTGATGATGCCGCTAATCGGAAATTTATCTGATCATTACGGAAGGAAACTCCTCCTCACTTTTCCAATGATGATCGCCATTTTCCCTGCAGGTACGCGTGTAACATTATCATCATAGACGTTAAAGTATAAACATCGACTTCAAACAAAAGTATTTGTATATATTATTTGAACGAAAGTATTTGTATATTTTGTTTAGTATCAAACAAAATATCGACTTCAAGTCGGTATGCATTATTACTGACTTTCTAAACATAGTAGCCTCGTGTACCCTATTGGCCTCTTGTTAGAAGACAAATTGTAGTACTAAAAGTATATCGAATGGAAACAAATTCATTTATATAAAAAACATATAGAATAAAAGAAAAAATTGTAGATCATATAAACAAATAAAAACAGCTAAACTTACGTGTCAATGTTTTGAAGGTTGAGAGGTGTAAATGGTAGCACGCAACTATCATAGAGTGATGTCTAAATCTCATTATTTCTTTTTCCTAAATGTAAGATATCTATATTTTTTCTTAAGTTTATAGTTTAAAATTTATAATTTTGGATATTTAAAGATAAATATATTACAAACGATACAACCCATTTGACACAACACAATAGAAGTAGCTAAACTTGGACCTCACGTTCCTTGGCTTACATATCGGGTTCAACATTTTTGGAGAACAATAATCGGGGTCGGGAGGAGAATTAGCCATTCAATATTGTGAACTAGACGAAACCGAAATTGAAAAAAGAGATACTAACAATAAAGAATAACCAATCGATGAAATAAACCACTAGTTCTCTAGTGTTGCATATCTACCCTAAGGCTTCTATAATGCATTTTACTTGTCGAAATGAAGTTGACTGACAGTCAAGAGTTCTAACTGGAACTAATTAATAGTTACCATAAGTCATATATGGTGTCGTTAGAGTGATTAAAATGGGTTGATCAATATTTCCATGAAGTCATGGTCTTTGAACCGAGTTGAAAACACTAATTTGATTTTATGAAGTTAAAGTGTTATATGTGAGTGCAGAAACTAAACTATTACAGTACAAAATAAAGTTGAGATTATATGTACTACTAAGTACATCTTTTGCAAGCCTTATTATGTTTTTATCCATTTTCTATATAATTTTACCTACTTAACCAATAAATACAGATAGAGTAAATACTAGTCCGTATATTCTAGGTCATCTTGGTCAAATGGCATAGGTCATAGTCATAGGTGGGAAAGTAACACAATTAAATGAAGAGCAAATTCCACAAATGCATTAAAGGTTACATTTGTGGTTACCCCTTTTGTCCTAAATTTTTTTTTTTTTTTTTTTTTGTAATTTCTCAAAATGCCTCAGGGCGACTTTCATCTCATGTGGGTTTTGGGCGACTCCTCTAAAAATGTGGATGTTCGTTACTTCTCGGGAACTAACTACAGTAAAACCTCTATAAATTAATACTCGATAAATTAATAACCTCGATAAAATAATAATTTGTCAGGTCCCAACTTGGGACCAGTACAAATTTGGACTCCAATCGATAAAGTAATAAGATAATAATTTTTTAAAAACCCCAGTGTATATATATTAGTCCCAAAGAAATTATAAATTAATAATTACTAAATATTCCATAACTATGTATATATGCTTGTGTGTAAGAGATACACTTCAAAATCCTAAGATTGTTTAGTAAAAAATGAATTCATTGTCATTTGTTATTTTTTGTTGAACTTCAAATCTATTTTGAATTTATCTCAAAATCTCCTTATTACACTAAAGTGTTGGTGTGTTGTCTTCTCGTATTGCAAAAATTGTGTTATTTATTATTATTATTTTTAATAAAGGGTGAATATGAATTTATAAAATTTTAATTGGAACTTGTTTTTCAAATTTATTTTTCATCTTTAACGAGTATACATTGTATCTAGTATATTACACTTGAAAATTTAAAGCTCATATGTAAAACCTCTTCAAATTAATAAATTATTAATTTATCGATATAATAATATATCGCTAAATTAATAAAATATCTCGGTCCCAACACTATTAATTTATAAAGGTTTTACTGTATTCTTTATCTACAATAATTGGTTGGAACCTAAGTTTTCATGCCATAACAAAGTACCTAAAGTTCAAACAGAAAATACTTATTACCTCTGGATTTGAACTCATGAACTTTCCAATCTCCATGATATTGTGTACAAATGGGCTTAAGCCCGATCCAGGACCTAGGCCAGGCCTAAAAATATCTGTGCCTCAGTTAATTTGGCCCGATAGTCGAACATGTCTAAAGTTAGCAATTAGATACAACTAAGACTAAATGCATGTATGTTAATCCAATGAAGTTGCCAAATTATTGGTCTTAGCTTAAAGTATGATAAAAGTTAACAAAGGTGCTAAGTAAGTAAAGCATGATGTAAATACTAACATGGTGATTTGAAACAGTAATATTAGCATACAGCAGAGATAAAGAGTTCTTCTATGCATACTATGTGCTCAAGACTCTCACCTCCATGGTTTGTGAAGGGGCTGTCCTGTGCCTTGCTCATGCGTATTTGGTAAATCTCATTTTCTTGTACCGTTTGCTTCTATAATTGAGCTTCAGGCATATAAAGTTGCGAATTCATAACATGTAACTAGTTATGTTTTTGTGAACTTGTTTAAAACTCTAGCTCGACTTTATATGTTTACTAGCATTGTATAATTTGACTTAGATACACTAATTGACCAATCATAACCATTTAATGTAAAAACTATTAGGCGGATAACGTACCAGACCACAGGCGGGCCTCCATGTTCGGGATCCTCTCTGGCATCTCATCATGTTCTTTCGTTACTGGCAATCTCCTTACTCGTTTTCTCCCATCCGTAGGCTCGGTCTTCCAGGTAATTCACATGCATCTCATTATTTACTATTGTATTAGGGGGTGTTTGGGTTTGGTTATTGAACCAACCTCCTAATTTAGATATTTGGAGTACTTATTTACTCTAAATAAGCAAATAAGCAGTTTAACCTAAACACAATAAAGCTGCTGATTTCTTAAAAGATTATTAGGATAACATATTTACAAATAAACAATCCCAGACACGCTATTGCGAGAAAAATTTGTGTGAATTCATTTATTTGATTAATATAGGTATCTGCAGCTGTTGCAATGGTTTCAGTAGTTTACATGAGAATATTCCTACCCGAATCTAACATGGAAGCAAATGTTATCGCTATTAGCTCGAAAGAAGAAACAAAGGATGAATGTCTTCTTGAGAAGGGGAGAATTAATAGCCATAGACCTTTCCGTACAACTCTTTCTTTGCATGATTCTATTTCCTTGTTGAGAAATAGGTACCGTTATAAAACCAAAACTTGTCATTGTTTTTTGCATCTAATGCGTGTCACTAAAGTTTTCGTTGTATCATTGTTGTTAACTTGTTTTAGCACAAAATTTTCCCAAGCAGCGATAGTGGCATTCTTCAGCATGCTTGGTGAACTAGGCCTATTATCTTCAGCAATGGTATTTCATAAAATCTTTCACTCAGATAAAGAACTATTTACATAATCCACTCTGTGTTCCTTATTTTGACCGGACTTATTTGTTTTCATTTTATTAGTATTATCTGAAGGCCGAATTCCATTTTGACAAAGACCAGTTTGCTGAGTTGTTGATTATCACTGGGATTGCGGGAATCATATCTCAAGTGTGTCTTTCATGCTAGTCTCATGATTAAATTGTTTATTATTCTTGAGGTTCTAATTTGTATATATAACATATATATACTGCATTGAAATCGTGCAGATGATCCTTATGCCGTTTTTGTCCAGGCTAATCAATGAAGAAAAACTTCTTGCAATTGGGCTTGCTTCCAGTTGTATCTATGTAAGCAATCGTGTTCATATCTTGATTAAACCTCAACTACAACTGAATTATCCCGTTATGCTATGAGTATGAGTAACGTTATGACACCCGTGAATGATCAAAGCCTTGCATTATATAGATAGTTTACCAGTAAGATCATCACAGACAAGTGGATAAGAAGCTTTCCTAACATGTTTTTTTCATATTGAATTGCAGATTTTTCTCATTGGCATTGCTTGGACCTCATGGGTACATACTTTTGCTCAACTTGCAAACAGCAATATCACTAGTTACCGGCCTCTTCAATATGTATCGGTTTGGCTAACATGCACATATTGTGAAACAGGTTGTCTATCTTGCATCAGCTTTGCAGATTCTAGCCGTTTTTGTAACACCGAGTGTAAGTTCATGTCTGTGTAACCTCCTTTTTGTGCATATGCCAATTTAATTCTGCTTAAATATTTTTGATTTGTTTCAGTTACGCACCATTGTATCCAAACAAGCTGGCCCTACCGAGCAGGTAATTTGTCACATTAATTCCACGTCAATAGTAGGTATGGAGTGTAGTAAGTCTCCTTTTACGCAGCCCGTTTTGTTATAACTGAGATTGTGTGATTTTGATTATTTCATATCACATAGAAGGTGTTTGGGATTGCTTATTTAAACTGCTTAAGTTGTTTACAAATAGTTAGATAAGCAATCGCAAACACCCTTAATGTTGTTTATCTTCTGTATTAAACCGTAATAAGCAATCCTACCCACATCCATAATCACTTTCAAAATGCACATCCAAAGAACTCTAATTCTCTGGTAGCGAGGCTGCTAATAACTTACAATCATGGTTTGTTTCATTTGTTGACGAGTTTATTTACCTATCTTTTCAGGGAAAGGCGCAAGGGTGCATTACAGGCCTAAATTCATTAGCCGGTATCATATCTCCACTGGTTTTCAGTCCTTTAACAGGTGAAAGAAATGCTTCACACATATTCTGTTCCATGATTAGACTGATAGTAGCTAACAAGGTTCTACATTCTTTTTTTCCTGCAGCTTTATTCTTGTCGGATCATGCTCCGTTTCATTTTCCTGGTTTTAGTATTATGTGTGCCACTTTAACTGTGGTATGGTCTCTATCGCCGATTAAACAACGTTTTATTTCCTGATTTTATATTTGGTATAAAATCTTCAATGCTTGTGCCAAGAAAGTGCATAACAGTCGGTTTAAAACTGTTTGACCCGTTTAACTAGTTTCATCCTTCCGATCTAAGAGATAAAACATATATATTCCTTCTAAAGATTAAAGAAATTTTGAATTCCATGTGCAGATGATAGCATTCATCCAAAGCATCCTGATGAAGGCGGGCCCGGCTCCTTCTCACCTTCCGGTTTCAGATTCAAAAATCGACGAATATGATTCAGTGGAACCGTAAATATGCTTCACCAGAAGAGTATCAGCAGAAAGTATTGTTTTTTTTTGGTTACAGCCTCATTGCCGTGTGTTTATCATTCAAGCATCTCTTTGATTTTTTACATATTAAAGACCGGTGCAGATTAGTTTTTTGCACTTGTATATAGTAAATATAGATTTATGAAAATATGTATTGATTATAAGGTGCTCCTTATTAGGGTATAATATAGGTTTTGTTGTATGTAATTTTATATTTTAGGGTCCACTATTTTTAATCATCTTGCTGATTTGGTGGATGCCTTGGTTTGTATTTGGTTGCGCTTTTGCGCTTATATATATATTGCCTTTCAAAAAAAAAAAAAAAAAAAAGTAAGATATGTACTACTTCAACCATCATGATCAAAACTGCAAAGATTGTTTATGGATATTTCATCGTTTAAGCCTTTAAGGTGATCATCTGTATATTGACATAATTAATGCGTTTTTGTCTAAGAGGATGTTTAGCCACTCAGGTATGCAATTCCAAAGCAACTATGTTGTATCTGATCTGATAAACATTTAATATAAGTTACATGTACTTAAAAACAGTTTTACATTATCTCAGATTCTCAGTTATCAGCTTTTATATTCCTCCGTTGTTTATCGGGTGTTTGGATGTAAGATTATTATTATGTGTAGTAGCAACGAGACCTGGTATATGAGGTCATACCGTCATACATAAATATATTTATGTTGCAAGCGTACTGCAACATTAGATAAAATATAATATGTGCTTCTCTTGCAATAATATATAAGATTGCTTTTTCGAAGATGTTTAGATTGTTTTGTGTAAGCAAGTAATAAGTTGTAACATAACCTAATTCAAATTCTATCTTCTACATTTGCTTGCTTCTGTAATGGAACACAGTAATAAGATAACACCTACATGTTTTCAAAGAAACGATAGTAAGATTTGATGTGCAGCCATGCAGGTTTGCTGATAAGGTCTTCAAATGGTTCCACGGTTTTTTCTTGTGGCATTTCACGCTAATTTCTTGTTAAAAAAAGACTTTTTAATAAAGGTGTAGACAAGTTGAGCTATTATCAAGCAACTCTAGCTCGGGTTGAGCTTGTTTGAGTATAGTTTTTATCGAACTTGAGCTCGAAATGTATAACAAGCCGAGCTCGAGCTAGCCAAAATAACTAAATGAACTTGCTCGACTCATTTGTGCCCTTAGACTACCTGGAATGGTAGTTCTGTTAACGCGTGATACCCCCTCCAACGGCACGTGAGCCCATTACGCCCTCCTCCGACGATGCGTGATCACAAGATTTTGGCTTGACCGAACCAATTTTTGTTTGTTAGCGTGTGTGTATGAGAGAGTGCATTGTGGGGTACGTTTATATTTAAATGAGATATGTTTGTGTGGTAATTCAAAGACGAAACAAATACCAAATCAAACAAATTAAGCGGAAGCTTTATTCAAATACCAAACCAAATTACAAAACCAAATTCAAAGACAAATTCTAATTCAAAGGTACCAAGCCCTAATTCAAAAGGTACCAACCACAAATTCAAAAGGTACAAAGAAAACTAATGCCATCAATCCCTATTTATAGGCTAAATTAACCGTCATAGATTAGTTTCCTAATTCTAAACAAACTTGCTAGACAAGTCACACAATTTACCAAACAACCCCTAAAGTTTAAGTCACTTTTCTAACAATCTCCACCGTGACTTAAACTCCTCCACCAGCTTCAAATCAAATTCAAAGTACCAAATTCCGAATGCCAAATTTCAAATTCCAAAATCCAAATTCCAAATTCCAAATGCTAGAGATGCTAGCCAAATTCAAACGAACAATCGATTCCCAAAAACGATTCCAAAACAAATTCTTTCCAAAACAAATGCCGATAACTTCAAAACGAACAATCAAACGTCAACCAAAAAATTCAAACACGGTCAACCGAACAAACAAATCGGCTCAAACGATCTTCAACAAAGATTATCAAATTCAGGCAACCAACTTCAAAAGCCCGACGAACGAAGATCCAAATTTTCCAAACGATCGAACAAAATTCAAACGACCCGATTATAACCAAGTCTTCAATCACCAAATCGATCTTCAAATTTCAAATACCAAATTCATATTCCAATGGTCCACTTATATAATAAGAATTACGACCCAAATATCAACTTCAAATTCTAGTGACCCACTTATCGATAAGTATTACGGTCCAACTTCAAACTTATTATCCAGGTATCAAACAAATTCAAGTTAATTAAATAACTTGACGAACGGATTCCAATAATTCAAACGTCCCAAATATCGATACGGATAATAATTTTAATGACCCACTTATTTGATAAGAATTATGGTCCAAATTCTAATACAACTCAAAACGAAACAAATTCAAACGACTTGCTAATTATCAAGTCTACAAACAAGTCTATCTCCAAATAAACCAAAAGCCAATCTAGAATTCAAAAAAAAAAAAACATATCCAATATACTACTAGTACTAATTTCAAAACATATTCACGATTAACATAAATTAAACTGGCAGCCCAAAATTCAAATGCTAACCAAAGGCCCAAGTTCAAACAAATAGCCCAATCGTAACAAATACCAAAACCTGATGATGACAAAAACAAATCCCAATTTCGATGACAAATTCTTCAAACAATCGAACTATTTTTTTTTCTTTTTCCTCATGACGAACCTGGCTCTGATACCACTTGTGGTAATTCAAAGACGAAACAAATACCAAATCAAACAAACTAAGCGGAAGCTTTATTCAAATACCAAACCAAATTACAAAACCAAATTCAAAGACAAATTCTAATTCAAAGGTACCAAACCCTAATTCAAAAGGTACCAACCACAAATTCAAAAGGTACAAAGAAAACTAATGCCATCAATCCCTATTTATAGGCTAAATTAACCGTCATAGATTAGTTTCCTAATTCTAAACAAACTTGCTAGACAAGTCACACAATTTACCAAACAACCCCTAAAGTTTAAGTCACTTTTCTAACAGTTTGAGTGGTTGATGTGGTGAATGATGATGTGATGATGCTGGTTAAACAAATATGAATAAACAAGTGTGTTGCAAAAAAAACCTACATGGCTGATTAAGAGGCCATCAAGCTTTTCGATTTGTGTAAATCGGTCAACTGTGTTCAATAACGGTCAACAATGATCAACGGTGGTCAAATTTCTCAGAAACATACGGTTCTTGCCGAAAATACTTAAAACTCGCCGTAAACTTGTTTTAACCACTTTTACTCGTTGTTTATATCTATTACAAGTTGGTTTTATGGAAAATCTTGTCAGAAATACCTGAAACTTGTTCGAAAATACCCAAAACTCGTCGAAAATACTCGAAACTTTTCAGAAATGACAATCCGATTAATCCCGACCTATTGCTACAAAGTGGTCGACTGATTTTTGCAACCTTGGTAAATAATAAAAGTCGTGATTCACAAGATACCTGTTCTCCACAAAACACAAGAAAGAAAGAAAATCATTTTCAACCCTAACCACAATTTCTCAAAACCAAAACTCAAAATTCAACAATAACAATAATGGAAACCTTAATCTCATCATCATCAGCCAAAACACCAATCATATCATCTCTCCCAATCTTCAAATCCCCATCCTCTTCATCATCTTCAAAACGCATATCAAGATTCACAGTTTCATCCAAAAGTAACCAACCAACCATCTTTTTATATAAATACGATGAATTAGCTTAATCTATAACATGGGTTTTCTTTATTTTTCATAAATAATAATGGGTTTTTTTTTTTTTTTTTTTTTTTTTTTTTTTTTTTTTTTTTTTTTTTTTTTTTTTTTTTTTTTTTTTTTTTTTTTTTTTTTTTTTTTTTTTTTTT
>LBNU01032583.1:113871-125788 GCA_014162995.1 Artemisia annua
CTCACTTTTTTCAGCTTATTATTAATAGATTATGGACTTGAGCCACAGGCTCAAGGTGATAAGCAGTTTATAAGCTGAAAAATGTGAGCTTTATCGGCTTTGCCAAATCTCAGTAAGCTCGTTAGCCCATAAAATAAGCTAACCCAAACACCCGATAAGCCCGGATTTTCTGGCTTATTTTGAGACTTTTATATAAGCTTATTATATCATAACAAACTCATATAAGCCATAAGTCTCAAAATAAGCCAGAAAATCCGGACTTATGAAATTTAAGGCGAAAGCAAATAAACTCATTAGCCCACATATAAGCTTAAACAAACACCCCTGAATTATATAGGTTTCATTTAATTGTAATCAAACCTTTTCTAAGGTGATCATTTTTATAAATTTATGTTTTTGTTGTTGTTGTTGTATGCTATGCTAAAAGGATTTGAATATAAGGGGGGTGTTTTTGGGATTGTTATTTTGAGGTTAAATACACAGTTTCTGATAATAGGAAGTTGCTTATTTGAGATGAAACTAAAACTACCTTTTGATTGCTAGCAGTACTCGAGTGGTACACTACCTTGTAATGAGTAATCGGCCTGGGAGAGAGAAGTCGGACCATAATTTTCATATATAAACATCGAAATTATATGTATGAAGTGTTAGTAGGACCATAGAATCGTTCTTACCAAATCGATTTTTTTTGCCTATTCGGCTCAACTCGCCCCGGACACTGCCTTGTAGCTAATAATCGACATTGTAAATTACTCAGCGTTGTAATTCAAGTTTCACAACATTGATTGTATCTAACCTAAAAACTTATATACATGAATTTAATTGAAATTTTTCAGTAACTTATTATTTTCTTGACAATAATTGCGTTCTTAACAAAATAAGCAAATCAAATACTATTTCCTCAAGGGTTTATTTATAAGCAGAATAAATAAGCAACCACAAACACTCTCTAGGTATTCTAATGGTTAGTTCAGTATTACCTTTATGGATTGCTTAAGTTTTATTGAATGAAGTGATACTTAGTTTATTGAGTGTCTCAATTCGAACAATTTACCTGTGAATAGTCTGTTAGATATAAGGTATGTCACAAGTATTTGATAGGTTGCTTTCACGTTATTATCTAAGCATCGAATTATTTGTTTTGAAGTTTGGACAAAATGAAATCAAGCATCCGCATTTTCTAATTTGTCAAATGGGTCTAACCATATGATAGGTTGATTTCATTTGGTTTCCTAGTTTACATTTATTTGGGTAAGACAAAATAAACGTAAACTAACAAATTGAAAAAAGTTTGTTCACTTTTCTAACAGGGTCATATGGGCTGAACAATAGATCGAAAATCAATATGTGTCCAAACTCCAAAGTGGATACAACATTCCAAATGTTTTTGCCAAATAATTTACAAGATTCTTTTGTAATATTTTAGTTGTATTGCCATTATAACTATCTTACCAGCCGGAATGTTGCAACCTTTAAATCATGTGTAATTGCCCGTCCAAAACTTAAAATTTGTTATCACTTGACAAATTCCATTAACTTAAGTTATTAGTGTAGAGTTGTACAGTAGTTTTCACAATCATAACATTTAGGTGATTAGCATGTCGTATGTATTTGAGCATACGATTTGTCATACTAAAAGTTTCGCTCGTCGACTAGTGACCAGTTACCAAACGCCAATATTTTGTCCCTTATATGATTAATTTATGGAAATAATTAATTTGCAAGAGTTCTGGACTTGTATGTGAATCTGGGTGTTTGATTCACGTGAATTGGTTCTTTTTATAGGATGATGCTATGGGTTTAGTTCTAAGTGCAGCAAATGTTAGGGGTTGGACAACAGGATCAGGTATGGAAGGGCCACCAGCACCTGCAGATGACGCCAATACTGAGAAGATCTCAACCTTTCCATGGTCCCTCTTTACCAAGTCTCCAAGACGTCGCATGCGTGTAGCCTTTACTTGTAATGTGTGTGGTCAAAGGACAACCCGCGCTATTAATCCTCATGCGTATACTGATGGCACCGTTTTTGTGCAGGTAATCATGCTTTTATTTTTACAACTATTTATCTTTGAATGGTGTTTTGTTGCTATAATTACTTAGCCAATGTTCATATCTGCTAAGTATTTGAAAGTTAATGAGTTAAAGATGACATGTGGATTTAAGATTGAAACGATTATAGGATTTCTGTAACAAAGGTATATGTATACTGTATATTTGAGGTGACAATTATGACCATTAAGTTGTCAATGGATTGATTTGTTATTGTGCTTTTCTTTCTAACAAGTGAAACATGTAAAATTATGGAAACATTAGCTAATAAGGGATCATGTCAAACGGGTTGAAAGTAGCCTACTGTGTATCTTAAAGGCATAAAAGTTCCCAAAAACATTTTTAAGAAAAAGATCAGGTATTATACCAGACACCAATATTAAGTATTAAAAAATGTGTAGAAAGGGTGTCTGATCAATTTGACCAGTTCCACCCGGTACAGAAATTACCTGTTTGGACTTTTTACCCTACCCAACTGGGTGACCCTGCCCATATTTTCTATCTTTAGTACGAGTAGTAATAGAATTAGATTGTAACTTGTTAGTTGATTACCAAGAAAACAATGTTGCTTGTAGTGCTACATGATTTTAGGTTTCAGGGCCTTTGTGATGTTTCTAAAACTTGGTTAGAGCTTCTCAGCGAAGTATGCGTCATTGTGATGCTGCAACCAAAGGGAAATTAAGGAGTATGGGAGATAACATCTAATATACGAGTATAAGTTAGAAGTGAAGTTTTTACTGTGCATATGCCGCTACTTCAGAAACACAGACGAACACACACCAAGTAACTAGTGCCAATCATTTTCCATCTGTTTGACCGGTAGTGTTAGTGCATGATCTTTGGACCAATATCTGTGTGTGTGTGTGTGTGAGCGTCTTTTTTTTTTGGGTAAAGGGAATACCCCGGTAAATATATAACCAAAGAATATAATGTTAAGTACAAATGGAATGTGCACGTCTTTTAGGCCTCTTATTCTGGTTTTTTTGGATGATCTTATGTAGAGGTGGCAAAATGGCCGCTGGTTTGTGTAATGGTTTAGGTTGCGTCGACTCAATATACTTTTTGTTATAAACTTGTTTATTTTCTAATAAATACTTATTCTGTCAAATATGGCTGCAAAAATTGTATCATTTCAGTTAACAGTTTTTAGAATAAAACAACTCTGATGTTTATTCCAATAAATCTACACTTTTGGGTGACTACTGTTTGACCCATTTTGTGTTAAGCTGTTTTTTCATTATTATATTACCCGTGAGAGTTGAACTTGCCGCATCTAATTTCTGAGCAAATGCTAATCGTATTCCCATTTGATTGGATTGCAGTGTTGTGGATGCAATATATTTCACAAGCTTGTGGATAATCTGAATCTATTTCATGAGATGAAATGCTATGTGAGTCAATCCTTCAACTATCAGGATCCAAATGCTAATACTGGCAGTCTCGGCTTCAAGTATCTTGACATGGATGATGAAAGCGATGACATCTTTCCAATCCTGTAAATTGATGACTATACCATGCACATATATGTATGTACATTCTCCTCATTGTACCCGTAACATAATGTGTTAGTGTGCTTGTATATAGATCTCAATAATTTATGGGATAAATTTGTTCGTGCTTCATTCTTCTAGCAATGACAAATTCGCCTTATTTGACTCTGAATGAGTCGATTTGGGTTATGTATTTTGTCTCCCATTGGTAAAAAAGAAAAGTCGAAAGGAGAGTTGGTCGAATGGGTTAAATAGATTGAAGTTGCCTATATCGTTTTATTAATGCATTATAACCTCAAAAAGGGTATTATTTTTTCAGACTATCATTGTAATACTATTGTTTTACTATTGGCATTGATCCTTATATGTACAAAACGGGTTATGATTTACTCCCTCCAACTAGTTTCGACTCGTTACACATATGTATGCATGCATATCAAAACCGCTACGCTTTTAGCATTAGAAAAAAGTAAAGAGTGTCCAGGAACATCTTCTCAAACCTTTAAAAGGTGGTAGGTTGGTCACTTGGTACACCAGGGTAGAGCTTTACATTATGTTTATATTTTCAATTTTGAGAAGTTAGCGTCATATTTATACTGCAAGATTTGTTATACAACATATATAAAAGTGACAACCACAATATACAATTTTATAATTCAGTACCCTAATTTTGAAGAGCAAATAAACTCAAATAGATATGTAACATAAGACAGTAAGAGGCTTGTTTTCTGTACCACTCCTTTATATAGATAATTTGCATCCTTGATATAATAAGGTAATCTTGTGTCTCATGTGAGCTGGGATGTCTTCATACTTTTCTACCATTCATAAACCTGAGGGGATAGATAGCACTGCTGACATGGACCAATAGCATCAATCCATAATAAGATAACATGATTAGCACCCATCACACCCTCAAGAAACACAAACCACACAAATCCATCCAAAAGAACCAACCCACATCACTTTATAATCCCACACCACTCTCACTCACACATCAATACTCCAAAACTTATTCCAAAATGGCAAGTGTAACTTCTTCATCAATTGCCATCTCATCCTTCACCGGCCTTAAGGCCATTGGAGCTACTGCTTCAAGGAGCAGTGTTGCCACTGTCAAGGTGGCATCAGCTGCTCCTAAGCTTTCAGTGAAAGCTTCACTGAAAGATGCTGCTATTGCAGCTGTTGCAGTTTCCGCCAGCGCGTTGTTGGCTGGCAACGCGCTAGCTTTTGATGTCTTGCTAGGAGCCAGTGATGGTGGCTTGGTTTTTGAACCATCCACTTTCAGTGTCCCAGCTGGTGAAAAGATTGTGTTCAAGAACAACGCTGGGTTCCCACACAACGTTATTTTCGACGAAGACGAGGTCCCAAGCGGCGTCGATGTGTCGAAAATTTCCATGGGTGAAGAGGATTTATTGAATGCAGGAGGTGAAACATATGCAGTTACATTGACTGAAAAGGGGACTTACAAATTCTACTGTGCACCACACCAAGGTGCTGGTATGGCTGGCCAAGTTACTGTTGAATAAGAGCTGAGGTTGTTTGATTCATTTTCGACTTCTA
Organism: Artemisia annua; assembly: GCA_014162995.1. NCBI lineage: Eukaryota > Viridiplantae > Streptophyta > Magnoliopsida > Asterales > Asteraceae > Artemisia > Artemisia annua. The sequence continues at coordinate 118,974 of LBNU01032583.1, forward strand.
AATAAATATTAATATGAAAACTTTTGGTTTTGTAAAGAGTTGAATAGATCCAATCTATGTTGTATTATAACTTGGTGTGTGTGACTGTGTTGGTGTAAGTTTGCACATTTACATACAATGCAATATCAACTAATCTATGGATCTTAGTATAGTTTTCGAATATGAGACATCGTAATTACCTGTTTGTTAATCATCATAATGTCAACAATGCGACTAGAGGGATGATAACGCATACATGAGTAATTTTAATAAATATATAAAGAAAACCGTTGTGATCTTAATGGACGTCTTAAAGAAGCTATAGTTACGATTCTGAATTAGAAATATTTGAGATATATTAAGACAACTTATATGCCAATGAATTCATAAGTTTCTACAAGCTAAATGTGTTTATAGCAATGAGTGTGAAAGAACATAAGTTAGATGTATATATGATATCAACAGCCTAGATGCACAAAGATCGCCGTTTATCTAGTATTTATACATATAAGGCCACTCCTCAAGGTGAAAATAGAGATTTGTTTTATGAAGTTTGTGCATCGAATGGTTATGTTAATATGTTCCAAAAAAAAAAGAATGGTTATGTTAATAAAGCATTAGTTTAGGTTGGATAAAGAACCATGGATCTTTACCACCAATATCAGAGAAATGTTCATAATCAGGTTAAGAGCTTACTTTCCCAATTCCCATCAGCCACAGCTTTGACCGTAAACTTGAGAAGATGGAACTGCAAGGGTATAGGAAAAAAAAAGTCAGAAGCAAACCCTTCGCAGTTCTCTTTTGCAAACTCGTTTATATTATGTACACAGATTAAACTTGCTCGCTATATTAAGTAATCATCGATCTTAATATTCGATCTTGCCTAAGTGTTCGACCCACAGTGACATTCTGTATCCGTACACCTGAAATCACCATTGATAAGTAGTAACAAATATAGTTGATGGTGGCAAAATTGGCCGGGTCATGCAAACGGGTCAAAACACTGTTATATGGGTCAAAATTGATACTTTTATATGCGTCAAATTCGGCCAGGTCAGGTTGACCACGAAACGGCGGAACACCTATGTGCAGAATTAAAAATAAACAATTAGCATGCAATTTTTTTTAACTAAATCTATCATTTCAGTAATAAGTAATAATATAACATTTTTTTTACTGATTTAGGAGGTTTAGGTATACGGTATACCACAGATGATAGAACCAAAATGAGTATACTAACTAGATCATGTGGGTGCATTTTCTTTTGAACCCATGAGTGACGGGCTGAAAATCTTTCATGGTTATCTCTATCTCTTGAACCAGCCATTGATCTATCTTTTGTCAAGTGTTATCTTGATTAGGGTCTTTGTTTTTGCAAGTACCATTGTTTTATGTCAGATTAATATATAAGTTGTAAGATGGACAGGTTGGGTAACGGGCCAAAAAGGGTAAAAAATTTAGCCTGGTCAGGTTGGGTTGCCTTGCAACAACTTTTTGATCCTCAAAGATTAAAATAAATAACTAACGCATAGTTAGTACTTAGTATTCGTGACAAGTGCCTAGAGAAGATGGTGGCGAGAAATTGCAACTGGTTGACGTTAGGAAATGCAATATTTTTCATAGGAAAACCGGAAAATGGTATTCTTTTGCATGTCATTTTGCTAGAAGTAGTGACTGGTTAACTAAACTTGGCTTAGGCTCGTTCTACACTCAATAACTCTTGGAACATTTTATGCGTGTTTTGTGTGCTTGGCTCTGAACTTGATATATACTCGGCTTGATCAATGAGTGACAACCCTTGGTTCAACTGTTGAACGTTGCCATCGTGATAATAGCAAGACAAAATGACTGTTGGTTTGGTTGAGTTCTGTTAGGTATATTGTGTGCTTTTAATGTAAACCAGGTCTTCATTTGTTAATCATGAGAAAACGCGTTTCGTTAACTTCTGTACAAAAAAATCGAGTACATTCGAGCTAGAGAAAGTGTTAAGGGACTTCAAGAAGGGGAAATCCGCAAAGCATAGGNACTAAACTTGCTCGCTATATTAAGTAATCATCGATCTTAATATTCGATCTTGCCTAAGTGTTCGACCCACCGTGACATTCTGTATCCATACCCTGAAATCACCATTGATAAGTAGTAACAAATATAGTTGATGATGGCAAAATTGGCCGGGTCATGCAAACGGGTCAAAACAGACACTGTTATATGGGTCAAAATTGATACTTTTGTATGCATCAAATTCGGCCAGGTCAGGTTGACCACGAAACGGCGGAACACCTTATGTGCAGAATTAAAAATAAACAATTAGCAAGCAAATTTTTTAACTAAATCTATCATTTCAGTAATAACTAATAATATAACATTTGTTTACTGATTTAGGAGGTTTAAGTATACCACAGATGACAGAACCAAAAATGAGTATACTAACTAGATTACTAGACCATGTGGGTACATTTTCTTTTGAACCCATGAGTGCCGGGCTGAAAATCTTTCATGGTTATCTCTGTATCTCTTGAACCAGCCATTGATCTATCTTTTGTAGATAACCCTTGAACCTCACGTTCTTCTGAGAAGCGGAAACATGCTTGAAATATGTCAAGTGTTATCTTGATTAGGGTCTTTGTTTTTGCAAGTACCATTGTTTTATGTCAGATTAATAATAAGTGGTAAGATGGACAGGTTGGGTAACGGGCCAAAAAGGGTAAAAAATTTAGTATGGTTCAAAGAAAGGCCTGGTCAGGTTGGGTTGCCTTGCAACAACTTTTTGATCCTAAAGATTATGATATATAACTAACGCGTTGTTAGTCTTGGTGACAAGTGCCTAGAGAAGATGGTGGCGAGAAATTACAACTAGTTGACATTAGGAAATGCAGTTTTTTTCATAGGAAAAACGGAAAATGGTATTCTTTTGCATATGATTTTGCTAGAAGTAGTGACTGGTTAACTAAACTTGGCTTAGGCTCGTTCTACACTCAATAACTCTTGGAACACTTTAAGTGTGTTTTGTGGCTTGGCTTTGAACTTGATATATACTCGGCTTGATCAATGAGTGACAACCCTTGGTTCAACCGTTGAATGTTGCCATCGTGATAATAACAAGACAAAATGACTACTGGTTCAGTTGGGTTCTCTTAGGTATATCACTATATTGTGTGCTTTTAATGTTAACCACGTCTTCATTTGTTAATCATGAGAAAACGCGGTTCGTTAACTTTTGTACGAGAAAATGGAGTATATTGGAGCTAGAGAAAGCTTTAAGGGACTTCAAGAGGGGGAAATCCGCAAAACATAGGACTTTTAACGTATCAAGTTTTGTAGAATTATTCGACCTCAAACTAGGATGTTGCACCGAGTAGTCTCACGCCCCTCGATGATAGAGTATTAGTGGATAGATATGGCCCAAGCCGGATTGATGGTTTTGGTCCATTAGGGTTTCATTATGTATTTACTTGCATATATATTGTATCAATAAAACATATCACCTACGGGTTTTAATGTTCTAACATAGTTGTTTTTTTGTTTTTTATTATTATTATTTTTTAACTCAAGTTTGGAACCTGAAAAACTAGACTTAGAAACATATAATTAATCAAAGAAACATTTTCTTTGTTTCCACAAAAAAGAAAGTCAAAGAAACATTCTCAGCAAGTTAAGTAAAAAAATTTAAAATGTTTGGTGCCCTTCACGGGCACTATATGTCCAAGTTTTTTTTATAAAAGTTCTATAATTTTTTCAATGATGACGTTGATTCAAGTCTTATATTAAAGCAACTATACCATTTTTTATTACATACAAAATGGCCTTTTTACATATGATTGAGCTTTTAGACCATGCGTAATAACACATCGATGACGGAAGCTGGCCAAATAGTACGCGTGGTATGTTACTACATTCACCAAGTACTGAGACACGTCTTGTGCAATAAAAAACGAAAACTCGGTCGTGTAGACGATCAAGTTGTGGAAGATTTGTTGTGTGTGTTTATTAAATGGTTTTTGTAGGGTATATTTGTGTTTAAGTGTGATATATTTTGACAGTGAAGTTGGTTGTCTTATTACATTAAGTTGGCGGTGAAATTAAATATATAAAGAGAAAGCTGAGGTGACGGTGAGTTAACGATGATAAATGCAATCTTGAGTGTCCCTTATTACACTTAGTCTTACATTGACTTCATCGATATCAAATATGGTTACAGATACTTTATATTTTAGTCATTTTACTACATAGTGGCTAACTTTATTCACTATCATGATTAACTTTGTTTTTACTAATCCATGGGCTCAAGTCCATCATCATACACATTTTAGCAGATAAAATACTCTCCTTCAGATAGATTTACAAGTTCTTTTCATTTTGGGCCTGTTTGGTACGCAACTTTTATAGAGCTGTAAGCTTTTTGTTATAAAAATAATCTTCTCCAAAACAAGTAGCTCCGTTTGGATGCATCAACTTTAAGCTTTTATTTTAAACAAGTAGCTCCAAAATGAAAAGCTGATTCATGAAGCTTTTAAAAAATTTCGGAGCTGTTAAAATATAAAATAACTGTTAACATCTTATAATTACATTTAACAGCTATATTACCAAACACTTTTATTGAAAAAAAAAGATACAACTTGTAGCTCATGTTAACAGCTTTGCAGTTTACAGCTTACAGTTTACAGCTTACATCCTACAGCTAGTTTTGTTAAACATACCCTTTATGTATTTTAGTGTGATTCTTATAAACTTGCATTAAGCTTTAATTAAGTTAAGGAATAAATGGGTGAACGGAGAATGATCGCTCTCAAGTTACTTGTAGTTGAACCTTTATCGATGGCCCAATTGGTATCGCCCTGGCCGTTTTTGGACTTTCCTTTAGTTATCTTAAAATTTTTAGCAAACAAAATTTAAACTCTAATTTTTGTTTTCTCCTGTGACTCTTTAGTTTTAGAATCTAAACAAAAATTTATCTTATACAAAATATTTTATATAATAAGAGAATATATAAAATGAGAAAACAGACTTTTTCTATTAACCAATGAAAGAGCTCAATTTTTAAAATCAAGCTTTCTAATTGGCTAATAAATGTTAGAACTGGCTTCAATTTGGTTAAACATATCTAAATTTAATCATGTAAAATAATTATGTATAAAAACACATGTGTCGGTTTTATAAAAGAAAAAATTAAAAAAGAAGGTGTAATTAGTAAAATTTTAGTTGGTAAATTTAAATAAATTATAAAAACTTATGTAAACTTATCGGTTTCCATATTTTTTAATAACTTTATAAATAAATAAATACCCGCGTATACTTTATATATTTAAAAAAACNTGAAATTAAATATATAAAGAGAAAGCTGAGGTGACGGTGAGTTAACGATGATAAATGCAATCTTGAGTGTCCCTTATTACACTTAGTCTTACATTGACTTCATCGATATCAAATATGGTTACAGATACTTTATATTTTAGTCATTTTACTACATAGTGGCTAACTTTATTCACTATCATGATTAACTTTGTTTTTACTAATCCATGGGCTCAAGTCACATTTTAGCAGATAAAATACTCTCCTTCAGATAGATTTACAAGTTCTTTTCATTTTATGTATTTTAGTGTGATTCTTATAAACTTGCATTAAGCTTTAATTAAGTTAAGGAATAAATGGGTGAACGGAGAATGATCGCTCTCAAGTTACTTGTCAATAGTTGAACCTTTAATTTATTGATGGCCCAATTGGTATCGCCCTGGCCGTTTTTGGACTTTCCTTTAGTTATCTTAAAATTTTTAGCAAACAAAATTTAAACTCTAATTTTTGTTTTCTCCTATGACTCTTAGTTTTAGAATCTAAACAAAAATTTATCTTATACAAAATATTTTATATAATAAGAGAATATATAAAATGAGAAAACAGACTTTTTCTATTAACCAATGAAAGAGCTCAATTTTTAAAATCAAGCTTTCTGATTGGCTAATAAGGGCCCGTTTAGTTTGTAGATGGGTTTAGGATTAGGATTAGGATTTGGATTGGATTTGTATTTAAATTAAATGAAGAGAGAGAAAAATTTAATTAAAAAAATATAATTTTATAATAAGAAAAAAATAAATATAGAGAGAGAAAGAGAAAATGGTGTGACATGGGCCCACAAATAGGTGAAAGAGAGAGAAAAGTAAGTTGGTGGGGTGAGTTTTGTAGATGGTAGTTTTGGAGGGTTTGAAACCAACCTCAATTTGTACCAAACATTACTTTTGTGTAATAATTACTCAAAACCCATGTCATCCCCTCAAACTAAACGGGCCCTAAATATTAGAACTGGCTTCAATTTGGTTAAACTTATCTAAATTTAATCTTGTAAAATAAATATGTATAAAAACGCATGTGTCGGTTTTATAAAAGAAAAAATTAAAAAAGAAGGGGTAATTAGTAAAATTTTAGTTGGTAAATTTAAATAAATTATAAAAACTTATGTAAACTTATCGGTTTCCATATTTTTTAATAACTTCATAAATAAATAAATACCCGCGTATACTTTATATATTTAAAAAAATAAAACAAAACAAATACTTTGTTATTAATATATATATATATATATATATATATATATATATATATATATATATATATATATATATATATAGGGGGGGCTTTATTTTCAGAACCCTGTTAAGTGCGGGAACTGCGAGAACTCCAATTTTGCATTAGAAAACATGCATATTCATATAAAACATGTATGTTTTTTTACATACACCTTAATACACATGCCTGAGTATTAAGATGTATGTAAGAAAACATACATGTTTTATATGAACATGCATGTTTTCTAATGCATAATTGGAGTTCTCGCAGTTCCCGCA